>CM021102.1:599775845-600017560 GCA_007115665.2 Sequoiadendron giganteum | reverse complement strand
AACCCCTATACCTTGTCAACCCTCAACCCTTAACCCTCAACCTCTAAACCCTAATCCCTCAACCCCTATACCCTCTTAATCCCTCAACCCTCAACCCTTAAACCCTAATCCCTCAACCCCTATACCCTCTTAATCCCTCAACCCTCAAACCCCTAAACCCTAATCCCTCAACCCCTATACCCTCTTAATCCCTCAACCATCAACCCTCAACCCCTGTACCCTCTTAATCCCTCAACCCTCAACCCTCAACCCTTAAACCCTAATCCCTCAACCCCTATACCCTCTACCCTATAACCTCTTAATACCTCAACCCTAAACCCTCAAACCTTAAACCCTAACCCATAAACCCTCTACCCTCTATCATCAATCCTCTACCCTCAACCCTAATCCCCCAACTCTTAAACCCTTAAACCCTCTTTACCCTTAATCCCTCAAACTTTAAACCCTTAAACACACTCAGCCCTAAACCTTCAGCCTCAAAGGCCTCAGCCCTTAAACCTAAACTCTTAAACCCTCTACCCTCTACCCAATACCATCTACCCTAAACCCTAATCCCTCCTTGCCCACTCTGGAAATCCAAGAAAAATCTCTACCATAATCCCTAAAACCATCCAACCCTTAATCTCTCAACCCCTATAACCTCTACCTTATATATTTGACCATCAACCCTCATCCCTCGACCCTATACCCTATACCCTCAACCCTCAACCTTAAACCCTCAATCCTCAACCCTCAACCCTTAAACCCTAAACCCTAAACCCTTAAACCCTCTACCCTCTACCCTATACATTAAACCCTCAATCCTCAATTCTCAACCCTCGGCCCTTAATCCCTCAACCCTCAATCCTTAAACCCTAAACCCTCAACCCTTTACATTGGACCCTGAACCTAATCCTTCAACCATATACCCTCAAACCTATACCCTAAACCATCTACCCTCAACCAAGTAAACCCTTAACCCTAAACCCTTCAACCCTAAACCCTTAAACCTTCTACCCTATACCCTCAACCAAATACACTCTACCATCGACCCTATTCCCTCAACCCTCAAACCTTAAACCCTAATACCCTAGAAACCATCAACCTTATAGGTCCACCACCCTAATCCCTCGACCCCTATCACTTTCTCTCTATCTATACATCTCACCTCTCCCTCCCTCCCTCCCTCCTACCCTCTCTAATTGTATCTATCTAACCTCTCCTTCTTTCTACGTACCTCTCATTTAATCAATCCCTACCACCCTCTCACTCCCTCTATCCATCTCTCTCTATGTCCCTCCCACTCTCTCCCATCCCCTCTCTCTCCCTCTCTCTCATGTCTCTCCCTCCCACCCCCTCTCTCTCTTAGGTATCTCCCTCTGGAAACCTACCTAGTTAACTCTCTCTTTGTCTCTCCCCCCTCTCTCTATCTATCCCTCCCACCCTACCTGGATAAGTCCCTCTCACTTCACCCCCCCCCTCCCCCCTTTCTCTACCTCTATCAAGTCACTCCCTCCCACACCTTCTCCCTCTCTCGGGTCTCTCACTCACACTCCCTCTCTCTCCACTCCCTCTCACTACCTATCTCTCAAGTCTCTCCCTCTCACCCCCTCACACTCTCAAGTCTCTCCCTTTGGCACCCTACCTACATAACTCTCTCTTTCTCTGTGTCTTTCTCTCTCCCTCTCTCTCATTCTCTCCCCCCCCCACCTCTCTCTCTCTCCCTCCCTCTATCCCTCCCACTGTACCTAGATAAGTCCCTCTCACTCCAACCCCTTCTCTCCCACTCCCTCTCTCTTAAACTTTCACTTCCACCCCCTCTCCATCTCTTCAGACTCTCTCTCTCTAAATTATCCCTCCCTCTAAAGACATATGTAAATACATATATACTTACATACATACAAGCATAATACATATGTACATGCAATCCTGCATCCATACAAGCATACATACCTACATGTGTAGATGCAATATTACATACATACAGGCATACATACAATATACATGCATTGATACATATAGGCATATGTACATACATACAAACATGCATACATGTACATACAAACATACAAATATATCAACATACATTCAATAGATTGGAATTTAACATAAAGGAGGACATAACTCGAGTGTGTTATAACATGCTCGTGTTATGTCTTAGTTTACTGAGCCTTAGGATTGGTATTTTCCTAGGAATACCAACCCAAAGGCTTGGAGGGCATTCCCAATGACCAAAGACGTGTTCTTAAAAAATCTACCATGATTCAGATAATCAAGTTCATGCTCACTGTCATGATTGCATGTGGTTCAATATTGAAAAAATCGAACACATGGGTAATGTTGGGTTCTTTCTTAGCTATCCAACGATGTAATTTTTTTAACATTTTGACAATGTTAAGCCTTTCATCCATAATTTCTTTTGTTTGTATGTCTCTTTTATTCCAAAAAGCAGTGTTTGGTACTTTTTCGTTATATATTAACCGTTCATCAAATTTTCAAATAAATCACATTTTTAGAAACTAGACTCCATTCTACAAATTAAAAAAATAAATAAAATAAAATTCAATTAGTTTCTAAAATTTGTAGGGGTAGCACAGCCAAAATTCTATTTTTCAGGAAGTGCCCACTTTGAAAATTAGTAAAAAATAAAATATTCATTAAAATTTATCAGAAAAATCGTGCATCAACTACATACTGTTAGCTAACTTCTAACCATTGCGATTTTAAAAATACTAAAAAAATGTTCACCGTACGAGGGTCGTACAAGAGTTGTTATGTTATGTTTTTCTGACAAAAACAACACCAATTTGTGTGTGTCCCTCTTTTGAACCCCTTAATCTCAACCATTTTAAAAATAAATTACTATTTTAGAAAGTAGACTCAGAGCACTTCGATCCTTGTTTTTTTTCCATCTCAAAATTTTGAGTGTAACTATCCTCAATTTCACGTCCAAGGTCAGTATTTCCTGATTTCAAAAAAAAGTTGTCCACTTAAATCCCCTTCTTGGGAACCATCTTAGTGCACTTACCCACATGCTCTATGTATGCTCTTCTAATGGCATGAAAACCAATTATTTCATATTCTTCAAGTTTATGTTGTCACCACTATTCATTTACCTCTTGCATGTGTTAATCCTTAACCATTCACATGGCTAATCGGGTGAAACCAATAGCCTAAGAGTTTGAAATGTAACAATTATTAAATCGTTTATCACTCCCTCTAAGGGAGGCGACAATCCTCCACTATTATCTTTTATGTTATACCATCCACTGTGTGATAGAACCCTACGTTATGCCTCACCATATGGGTGTGAGAACCATTGTAACCGTTCTTGGAATGATGGACAACATCGATTTCAACCTTGTTGCCTCGTTCATAGAGAATAATGACGGAGCATTGTGTCATTCCATTTTTATCAGATGTTTTTATTCCATGTCATGCTATTTTTCCATGTTGCCTTGTCTATAGAGGATGATGGCAAAATGATGCATTGTTTCATCTCTATGCTTGCATGTTAAGTATGTATTTTATTGTTCTCTATGAACGATACTCAAATTCTCCTTTAGAACGAATGCAACCAAGATGAGGGTTGGCATGCATAGGCTTTAGCCTTGGTTTTGTTAAATAATAAGCAATATTCAACTGACTGTTAGTCATTCTTAAAATGACAGTAGCTTAAACTTATATCTATAACAGTCACCAATAGAAACACGGGTTTCTCCAAACCCGAACAGTAATACAAATGTTCCAATTTTGTATTTGATTTAAATTGACAAGAATGCCATTCGATTATTTTATTTGCACAAAAAAGACACTAGTACTACTTAAATTTTTGTATATCCATAATTATAGAACATTGATCATTTACATGATATACTAGATAAATGTAAACTATTAATGAGACATATTGACACACTAACTTGTGAACTATTGCAAACAATATTGTTATGATAAAAACAACGCATCAATATGTAGACAACTATTCAAACACAACTGTTCTTCTTTCTTTCAAAAGGTAATTTACATCTTGTATGACTGTCAGATGATATAACAATGTGTAACATTATTTTGAATGAAGCAATATGTTATAATGGTTTTATTTCAGAATGTATGCACAAATATATTAACTTAAGTTGGCACATATATGTGTATGCACATAGACCTTCATCTATGTACATACAAATACTTATGACATACCTTCTTTTGTTACTTATTTAATTCATTTTAATGAATATTGAATTAAACGTTGAATGTAATAATGTGACATGTATATGAATTGAATGGATAATGTATTGAACAGATCCATTTGAATTATTTTTTGGATTTCATTTAAGTTGATGAATTAAGTAGACTGAATTAATTTTCCATAGATATGTGTGTAAATAATATTCTCTTTATTTAGTAGAACAACACCTAAGTAGACTAGAGCACCTTAGGGTAGATGTTGCTAGAGGGTACATAGTTGCTAAGGAATAAATTGTTGTTAAAAGTTACCTTTTGGGATGGGTGCCAAAATGGAGTACAAAGAGTATAGGTTTTTTCCTTATCCAAAACTATCTTTTGTTGTTGCAACTAAATTTTAATGCTTGGCCAAGCAATTAGCACATTATGTATGTATGAACTTATATGTGATAACACTCTCTACCATTCCTAGCATAGATCTTGCATTTTTCTAATCATTGATAGAGATGCATGTTGATGTTTGGGCACCCACCAGATTCCACCTTGCAAATTATTCTCTTGCTAAAAAATTTGTGTATGGTCGAGCATTCTTCAAGTAGGAATAATTTTGAGGAAGCATAAGCTTCGTGGTTGGGCGGTAAAGTGCTTCAGCCATGTTCTTGTCCACCAGTGGAGGTGAGCGTCAAGAGGAAACCTTGGATGTTTTCATGATTATCAAAGGATTATGATGTAAACTTGATGTAATTTGTATATTGTATTGGCTATGTGGCCAATGAGCCAAGTCAACCTGGATATTGTAATTGACATTTGGAAATGAATATATATTGTGACTCATATTTTAATTAGACATGTGTTGCTATGATTGAAAATAGCTACTTAAGTTATGTCTTTTTAAAATTTAATTTATTCATAATGTCATTTGCAATTAATAACTAAGTAGTAACTAGAATGGGTTATTACATTTGGTATAAGAGCTTAGGGTTCAAATCTAGGCCTTTTGAATCCATAATAGCCATGACTAGGGGACAGTTGACCCTTGACCAATTTGAGTTGTCTTGAGGATTGACCAAACCCAAATTGAATGCAGGTATGGGAAGGTCAAAGTCAGTAAGAAGGAAAGGGAAGACAGTTAGGACCTCAATACAAAAATTTTAGTTGAAGAAAACATCAAGACCGAGGTTCAACCTGAGATTCCTGATGACGAGAATCTAGCTCAAGCCCTCACTTGACTTAAGCTAGAGAGGGGTAAGAAGATTAAGGAGTCGTAGTGAACACCTAAGATTAAGAATCTTTCCACAATCAGAGATTGGCCTCTAGGGTGTGGACCAAACACACCCTTATTAACTAAGGAGGAAAAGGAGAGCTTGTGTGCTCAACCCTCCTCTTCTAAGAAAATTGATGTAAATTTCGACAAGGACCCATAGGAGTGTCCTCTCTCTGAGAATGAGAAAATTGACTAATGTAAAGAAAAATCTTTTGTAAATAAGGGCCTATTGACCCACACTTAATATAAATAAAGCGATATGTTATTTTTGGTGTGTTCAAGTGAAGAAATCGAAAACATGATTTACAGTGGATGAATGTATATGTCTTTAATGAATGAGTGATATATGCATTTGTATGTACTGTTATGTGAATAAGAAATTTTACTCGTATAACCTATTATAAAGTTACAGTAGACATGAAATATGATGCAGGTTAGGTATGAGTTAGTATGGTGACCACTAGAGAAGAGATGGGTAGTAGTGGGTCAGACAATGGACCAAACAAGAGGCTAGAATAGATTCTAGAAATTTTGAACAAAAAAGAGGCCCATATGGACCACATAGAACATGAGGTTCGAGTGGCATGCGAGGAATTGATTCACAAGAATGTAGAAGTCAATCAGGGAGAAGGTGGTCCAGGAGAAGGCTCTCAAGGTCCAATTGAGGAAGAAATAGGAAAGGATCTCAAAAGAGTGGCACCGCCTAAGTTTGATGGTAAAGCCATCAGAGCGGGACTTGAGGCATGGATCATTCAGATGGAGAAGTACTTTGGACTCTGTAACCTATCCGATCAAACTAAAGCGGCCTAGGCTACGTATCAACTTTCAAGAGAAGTAGCTACTTGGTGGGACAATGAAAATATTGAAAGGAATCTTTAGCCTGGTGAGATTACTTGGGAACTGTTCCTCCAATATTTTAGGAAGAGTTGGTTACTGCAGGTCTTTTACAACAAGAAGGTGACAAAATTCCAAAACTTAACTCAGGGGAGCATGATTATGACCCAATACTGGGAAAATTTCACCAATCTACTGAAGTATGTGCCCTAGTATCAAGGAGATGAATTTTTCCAATCCGAAAGTTCATATTGGGACTTAGACCCCACATTATAGTAGAAGTGGATATGCATGATCCTTTCATCATGAACGAAGTCTTCTTGAAGGCCACCAAACAAGAGCAAAAATCATAGAATTTATCCAATTATCGTAATAACTCAAATCCTAAGTTACGGTTTGGGAACAAGAAGTTTCAGAAAGGAGACAAGAACCACCAGATCTATAATATCAAGAGGGGAAGTGAGTCACAAGATAAAGGTGAAGATGGAAATGGTGGAAAGAGAAAGAAGGCAAATAACAACAAAATCAAAGACGACCAAAAGCATAATGGATTTAGTGAAGACAAGCCAGGAGGTTGCAAAGGGCCTCGTGACAGGTGATATACTTTTGGAGGCGATCATTATGCCTCTAATTGTTTGCAACGGTCGAAGTCACAAAGGGAAGAAAAATATCAACAACCTCATCAACATCAAATCCATGCTGCAATATATAACAAGTAGGTAGAGTATCAAGCTTCACCAATACAACTAATGGGTAAGCTTTATGGTTGAACTGTCTTTATTTTAATGAAGATACCAGAGCTATTGAATGTTTCATAGACCCTAGAGTAATATCCAAGATGCCTATTAGACCTGAATACATGGAAAACTCATGGACAGTCCAATATGCAAACCAAGCAAAGCATAGGGTAGCTACTAGTCTCTTTTGCAACGAGTTAAAGCTTCCAACTTTCTAGACCTAGGCCAACTTGTATGTGGCATATTTAGGCTTATATGATGTAATTTTGGGGATACGTTGGTTAACCAAGCATAAGTTTATAGTGAATTGTGAGGATAAGGTAGTTAGTTATTTGTATGATTATGGGAACCCAATCAAGATTTGTGAGATGTAAAGACCCTTAAAACTTAGGTAGATCTCTACTATGCAACTCAAAAAGGCCCATTGGAAGGGATGTACTATTCATGTTGTGCATATTAGTAACCCTAACAAAAAGGAACCGTATCTAGATGACTACCCTATTCTTAAGGAGTTTTGAGATGTATTCCCTAATGAACTCACGAAGTTACCTCCGAAACGAGAATTTGACTTTTCCATTGACCTCATACTAGGAGTTGAGCCTCAATCCAAGGCACCATATCAAATGACCACAACTGAACTCTATGAGTTGAAGGCCTAGTTAAAGGAGTTGTTGAACAAAGGGCTCATAAGACCCAGTGTGTCTCCTTGGAGAGCACTAGTTGTCTTTTTGAAAAAGAAGGATGAGACCTTGTGTTTGTTTATAGACTATCAGATGTTGAACAAGGCGACCATAAAGAATCGATATCCACTCCCAAGGATTGATGAGTTGTTTGATCAGATGAAGGGAGTGATAGTGTTCTCCAAAATCAATCTCAGGTCAAGATACCATCAGTTGAGAATAAAGGAAGAAGATATTTTGAAGATTGCTATTTGAACTCGGTATGGACATTACAAGTTCATTGTCGTACCTTTTTTTTTGACTAATGCACCTGCAGCTTTCATGAATCTTATGAATAGTGTTTTTAGAGATTGATTGGATAACTTTGTTTTTATTTTCATAGATGACATCCTAGTTTACTCGGTCTATTGAAGAGCATGATATACACTTGAGGATAGTTTTATAGAGGTTGAGAGAGAAGAAACTCTTCGAGAAGCTATCCAAGTGCTTGTTTATCAAGATAGGGTGCACTATCTAGGCCATATTATTTCAACTGAGGGAGTCTTTATAGACCCTGAGAAGATCAAGGCGATTTTGGAATGGATAGTGCCTTAGAATGTGTTAGAAGTCCATAGCTTCATGGGCCTTGCAGGATACTATAGAAAGTTTGTGCAAGGGTTCTCCCAGTTCGTGTCTCCAATCATGACACTCCAAAGAAAAGGAAAATGGTTTGAATGGACCGAGAAGTGTGAGTAAGAATTCCAACTCCTGAAGGAGAGGCTTATGGAAGTAGCAGTTTTGACCATTCCTAATCCTAATTTAAGAATCATTGTAATCATAGATGCTTTAGGAGAGGGAGTGGGAGTAGTACTAATGCAGGATGGACAAGTGGTAGCATATGAATCAAGAAAGCTTAAACAACACAAGGTGAATTATGTACTGCATGATTTAGAGTTTGTCACAATAGTTCATGCCTTGAAAATGTGGAGACATTACCTCTTGGGAAATCCATTTGAGCTCAAGAGAGAAAAATTGGGATTGAGATACATTTTTACTCAACCAAACCTTAATGTGCGATAAAGAAGGTGGTTGGAATTCCTTAGTGAGTATATATTCAAAATTGAGTATATAAAGGGAAATTAGAATAGAGTGGTTGATGCTCTTAGTAGACGAAGACATCTAGAAACCATGATCTTGACAAGGTCTAATTTGAGGTAATAGGTGACACAACATTTACAAGGGGATGAGCACTACAAAAGAGTGAAAAGCACCCTAGCAGAGAATCCATCAGATCATTGGTTTGATGGGTATGAGTTTGAACCGGATGAGTTTGAACCAGATAGAATTTTGAGGTACTAGAGAAGGATGTACATTCCAAAATCTAGAGAGTTGAGGAAGTTGGTTCTAGAATTTCATAATGCACCTTATTCAAGACACCCTAGAGTCTCCAGAATGATCGCAAAATTGAAAACTTTGTAATTTTGGCCTAAACTCGAGAATTATGTAGTGGAGTATGTAGCTAGATGCTTAGATTGTTAGCAATTCAAGGTTGAACATGCACATGTCTAGTAGGGCTATTGTATCCTCATGACATACCTGAGTATAAATGGTAGGTGATTAGCATGGACTTCGTACAAGGGTTACCTTTGAGCAAGAATCGACATGATGTTATCATGGTTGTGATCAATAAGTTGACCAAGGCGATGCACTTCATCCTAAGAAACCTTAAAGATGGATCGTTGACCCTGGCCAAAAAAAAATTCCAAGAGATCTTTTGCTTACATGGAGTGCCAGAGACTATCATTTCTGATAGAGACACCCAGATGACCTCAAGATTTTGGATGACCTTGAATGTCGCATTGGGAACCAAGTTGAATTTTAGCTCGGCTTACCATCCTCAAACCAATGGACAAATAAAGAGGGTAAATCAGGTAATCAAATATCTCTTTTGACTGTACTACATGGACCAACAGTATAAGTGGGAAGAATACTTACCATTGGTAGAGTTTTCTTATAATAAATCTTATCACACATCACTAGGTATGGTGCCATTTGAAACTCTTTATGGGTGGAACTGTTGTACACCCATTAGTTGGGATAGATTGGAAGACAAGATCATAGTAGGACTTGAAATGCTCAAGGAGATGGAAGAACAAATGAGAGTTATTAAGAGTAGACTAAAGGAGCCGACAGACTGACATAAGAGTTATGCCAACAAGAATATAACTCTTAGACAATTTTTGGCAAGGGATAAAGTCTTCTTAAGAGTCAAGCCTCATAAAAGTTTTGTTTCCTTTGGAAAGTCTTCCAAGTTAGCCCTGAGATATGTGGGTCTGTTTGAAGTCTTGGAAGTGATCAACCCAATTGCTTATAGACTTGCTCTACCACTTGCTATGGCTCAACTTCATAATGTGTTTCATGTTTCTTTACTTAAGCCATATCATCCTGATGTATCTCATGTGCTCGATTGGAAAACATTGCAAGTACAAGACCCAGGAGTGGTGCTAGTGGAGCCCATTAGAATCCTTGATAGACACAACATTAAGTTATGGAGCAAAGACATTGCTCAATTTAAGGTCCAATGGGACCAGTATTTAGAAGATAGTGCTACTTGGGAGGATGCGGAAGAAATATAATGCTCCTTCCCACATTTTCTTTCTTAGAAAGGGACTCCTGATAATTTTGTTTTAATATTTTGGATTGAATATTATAATGTTTTGGCTTGGAAACAATATGATATGATATTGAAAGAGACATATATGCTCCAATTTTGATTAAACAGACATCGAGATGATGTATTTTCCAAGAGGGGAAGGATGGCATAACCCAATTTTTATTGCATTTAAATTATAATATGATAAATTGAATTATTAAGGAAATTGAATATGTTGAATGAAAAATTTGATATTTTTGAAATGTTTGAAAAAATTTGATTGTATTTTGATTATGTGATCTCTTGAACTATCTTATACTTTATCATGATTGAACGTTACTAGTGAACTATGTAAGTGCAAGTGTGTGCAAATGCAATAAAATAGGTTGAATTTCGAGAACACAGTTGAGGTAGGATTGTTTAACCAGATTGAACAATAAGCTTGATGGAATCTGGGTGCACACACCACAGAACGACATGATGTCTGCATTTGAAATTTCATATAGGAGATTATAGTAATCTGATTCGAAATGATTCAATGATTAAAAAAGGTAGGCTTGTGGAATGATATACATGTGAGTTCTTATTTAATTATCTATTTTGATCTTGTGTTTTTGAAATTTTGAAATAAAATGATAGCATGGTTAAACACATATATGTATGTATGTATTTAAAAAGGCTTACTTAAAGGGTAAGAAAACAACTTCATTTAGAAGCCATAAATTGAGTAAATAAAATTCCATTCTTATTTAAACAGTGATATATGTATATATATAAATAAATATATATTCAAAAGCTTGTACGATTTGTTTATTTTGTCGATTCCATTTGAATCAGTGTAAAATTGTTTGATGATCTTCTATATGCAAATCCATTTGAATGATTTTGTTATGTGTAAAGGTCATGTCGGCCATTCCTTGCTTACACATGCTCTTCTAACGAAATGAAAGCCGATTATTTTATATTTTGCAAGTTATATGTTGTCGTCACTATTCGTTTTATCTCTTGCATGTGTTAATCCTTAGCCATTCACATGGATAATCAAATGAAACTGATAGCTTGAGAGTTTGAAATGTAGCGATTCTTAAAGCATTTATCTCTCCCTCTAAGGGAGGCGAAGATCCTCCAGTATTATCTTTCATTTTATACCATCCACTATGTGATAAAACCCTACATTATGTCGCACCATATGCGTGCGAGAACCATTGTAATCATTCTTGGAATGATGGAATTTTTTTTCAACCTTGTCACCTTGTTCACAAAGAACGATGGCGGAGCATTGTGTCATTCCATTTTTATCAGATGTTATTATTCCATGTTATGTTATTTTTCCATGTTGCCTCGTCTATAGAGGATGACGGAAAAATGATGTATTGTTCCATCTCTATGCTTCCATGTTAATTATGTATTTTATTGTTCTCTATGAACGATACTCAGATCATCCTTTAGAAAGAATGCAACCAAGTTGAGGGTTGGCATGCATAGGCTTCGGCCTTGGTGTTGTTAAATAATAGTCAACTAATTTTTAGTCATTCTTAAAATGATAGTAGGTTAAAATTATATCTATAAAAATCACCAATAGAAACATGAATTTCTCCAAACCCAAACCATAATAAAAATGTTCCAACTTTGTATGTGATTTTAAATGACAAGCATGTCGTTTGATTCTTTTATTTGCACAAAAATGACACTAGTATTGCTTAAATTTTTGTATATCCAAAATGATAGAACATTTATCATTTACATGATATACTTGATAACTTGAAACTGTTAATGAGACATATTGGCATTGCAACTTGTAAACTCCTGCAAATAGTATTGTTATGATACAAACAATGCATCATTATGTAGAAAACTGTTCAAACAAAATTGTTCTTCTTTCTTTGAAAAGGTAATTTACATCTTGTATGACTGTCAAATGATATGACAATCTGTAGCATTATTTTGAATGAAGCGTTTTTTTATAATGGTTATTATTTCATAATGTATGAACAAATATATTAACTTAAGTTGGCACATATATGTGTATGCAAATAGACCTTCATCTACGTGCATACACATGCTTGTGACATACCTTCTTTTGTTACTTATTTAATTCATTTTTAATGAATAATGAATTATGTTGAATGTAATCATGTGACATGTGTATGAATTGAATGGATAATGTATTAAACAGATCCATTTGAATTATTTTTTTGATTTTATTTAAGTTGACGAATTAAGTAGACAAAATTACTTTCTATAGATATGTGTGTAGAGAATATTCTCTTTATTTAGTAGAACATCAACACCTAAGTAGACTAGAGAACCTCGGGGTAGATAGTTGCTAAGGAATAAACTGTGTTGTTGAAATTTACCTTCTGGGATGAGTGTCAAAATGGAGTATAGAGATTATAGGTTTTTTCTTTATCCAAAACCTATATTTTGTTGTTGCAACTAAATTTTAATGCTTGGCCAAGCAATTAGCACATTATGTATGTATGGAATTATATGTGATAACACTCTCTGCCATTCCTAGCATAGATCTTGCATTTTTCCAATCATTGATAAAGATGCATGTTGATGTTTGGGCACACACCAGCTTCCACCTTGCATATTGTTCTCTTGCTAAAATTTTCGTGCAAGGTCGAGCATTCTTCGAGTAGGAAGAATTATGGGGAAGCGTAAGCTTCGTGGTTGGGTGGTAAAGCGCTTCAGCCATGTTCTCATCCACCTATGGAGGCAAGCATCAAGAGAAAACCTTGGATTTTTTCATGATTATCAAAGGATTATGATGTAACCTTGATGTAATTTATATATTGTATTGACTATGTGGACAATGAGCCAAGTCAACTTGGATATTATAATTGGCATTTGGAAATGAATATATATTATGACTCATATTTTAATTAGACATGTGTTGCTATGATTCAAAATAGCTACTCAAGTTGTGTCTTTTTAAAATTTAATATTCAGGATGTCATTTGCAATTAATAATTAAGTAGTAACTAGAATGGGTTATTACAAACTATGAAGGCATATCTAACTCCAAATGCAACACCATCATTGGGAACTATTGTAATAAAGACATGCTCTTTCATATTGAAAGAACTCCAATTAAGAGAGAGTTCTCAACCAACCAAAGGGACCCTCACTAGCCTCTATGGAAGAACAACTATCATGAATCTTATAGCAAGTAAAACTACAATTTGTGCGAAAATGTCGTATACAATGAGTGATTGGTTTCTATGGGAAAATAAAGTATTAGAAAATATGAGCAAAACACGAGACAAGATTTCCAAGATCCACATGCAAAAAGTCACAATAGACAAAGAAGGATCATTAGTTACAAGGACGATCAAGTCTTAATTGGAGACTACTCCACTATCTCTACATCTCCATCACCATTAATCTCAATTATTGAGAACACTAGACCTCAAGATACTATAGTCACTACTTCTAACAAATGCATAAAACAAATAGTTATTCCTAAATATGTCTATAGTTGCTTTCTCACTTATACATCTAAAAAGGTTGTGCTCTAATGACCATTTAAATTTCACTATTTTCCCTCTCTAATTTAAATATCATGTTTCCCAAAATAATGTTGGTCAAAAAGGTTCTTTCAAACTTGCATGATGACCAAAACATAATTAGTGCTTACAATTTTGTAAATTCCATATTTGATCAAATTTGAACTATAGTGAATCAATTAGAAAAAGGAAGTTGCTTGAAGTTTTACAAATATTCTATCAAATAGATTGTACAAGGCAGTGCTCATGCACTCTGTGATAAATGAAACACACTCAAATCTCTTTGGATTGGATCTATACCTTATATGTTTGGAAATTTGTACAACTTAAGTGAATGCCAAAAAAAGTAAGGTCACCCTTAATATACTTAAGCAACATGGCTTGGATCGTTTCATTGTGAAGGTTTTGATTAATTTATATTATTTATATCTCCATATAGTCTTGATGGTTGTTTGGAAATATAAAGCGTTAAACTTTTCATGGCCCAACTAAAAGTAAAACTTAGGACCCCTCATTGTAATTGGGGTGCTCTACCATTGAGCTATCGGCCCTCTTAGTGATTAGCCCATCTTTGGTTCAAGTGTGACCTATTTTCCAACATAAAGTATAGAGGACACCAAGATCAACCTAATTGAAAAATATGACTTTATAATAAAATTTGAAAAAAAAACATTGATCAACCATTTTATACTTGTAAAAGAGTTTCATGAATAATAAATCTTTCACTAGCTCTAAGTCTTTTAAAATATTTCATAAAGGACATGAAAGATAAAGATCTAAACAAAAATGTATTAACATTATTTTTCATCGTTTTTAACTTCTAGACTCCATAACAATTGGATTTAAGGCCATCGATCATACATATCTTTAAGTGGGCTATGAGATTAATATTAGAAAGAAAAGAAAAGAAAAAAAGTTATAATCAATTTGTGGACTACATAATTTTGTTTTTGGATTTGATTGTGTTTATCCTCTTTATTTCTACTATCTTGATGATGGCTCAAAGAATGTGATCCAAAACATTGATAAAAAAATATTTAACACAATCAAATCCAGAAACAAATTTATGTAACAATATAAATTGTGAAAAATTATTATCATCAATTTGTGAACTCCCTAGATACACAAATCCAAAAATGTTCAATTTTTAATTAATCATTGTTTGGTTATCTTTACTTTGATAAGTAGCATTGCTCTCAATTTTGCAATTCTTAGTTACATCCCAAAAATTCTTTTAGACATGCATATACCTACATCCCTTCAATTTCCTATTTTGTATGCAAATTTAAGTGGTTGTCATACTTGTATAACATGCTAGAAAAAATACTTATAGTTAGGACAATAGAACCCTACTAGTATAGTTTAGCATTTGAGTCCCAAGCCTAGCTAGCTTAAAATCAAAATTATGTGACACCTAGTGAACAAACTATAAAAAATAGCGATGAGTGAATAACATACTTTGTAGTTATGGGTGATTAATTCTACTACAAAGTTGATATTTTTGTGGTAGAAATATGTTGTGACGATGATGGATCCAACTATGAAGGCATATCTAATTCCAAATGCAACAACATCATTGATAAATATTGTAATAAAGACACGTTGTTTTATATTGAAAGAACTCATGTTAAGAGAGAGTTCTCAACCAACCAAAGGGACCCTCACTAGCCTTTGTGGAAGAAAAACTATCATGAACCTTATAGCAATTAAAACTATAATTTGTGTGAAAATGTCTTATACAATGAGTGATTGGTTTCTATGGGAAAAGAAAGTATTGAAAAATATGAGAAAAACACATGACAAGATTTCCAAGATCCACAAGCAAAAGTCACAATAGACAAAGAAGGATCATTAGTTACAGTGATGATCAAGTATTAATTGGAGACTACTCCTCCACTATCTCTACATCTCCTTTACCATTAATCTCAATTATTGAGAACACTAGACCTCAAGATATTACAGTCACCACTTCTAGCAAATGCATAAAACAAATAGTTATTTCTAAATATGTCTTTAGTTGCTTTCTCACTCATAGATCTAAACAAGTTTTGCTCTAATGACCATTTAAATTTCACTATTTTCTCTCTCTAATGTAAATATTATGTTTCCCAAAAGAATGTTGGTCAAAAATGTTCTTCCAAACTTGCATGATGACCAAAACATAATCAGTGCTTACAATTTTGTAAATTCCATATTTGATCAAATTTGAACTATAGTGAATCAATTAAAAAAAGGAAGTTGCTTGAAGTTTTAAAAATTTCCTATCAAATGATTATACAAGGAGTGCATGACAAAGATCTTTGGATTGGATCTACACCTTATATGTTTGGAAATTCGTACAACTTAAGTGAATTCCAAAAAAAGTAAGGTTACTCTTAATATATTTAAGCAACATGGCTTGGCTCGTTTCATTGTGAAGTTTTTGATTAATTTAATATTATTTATATCTCTATATAGTACTAATGGTTGTTTGGAAATATAAAGTGTTAAAATTTCCATGGTCCAACTAAAATTAAAACCTAGGACCCCTCATTGTTATTGGGGTGCTCTACCATTGAGCTATCGGTCCTCTTGGCGATTAGCCCATCTTTGGTTCAAGTGTGACATATTTTCCAACATAAATTATAGAGGAATTTTGGATGTCTATGATCCATAACACACGAATACCAACCCAATTGAAAAATATGACTTTATAATAAAATTTGAAGCAAAAAATTTGATCAACCATTTTATACTTGTAAAAGAGTTCCATGAATAATAAATCTTTCACTACCTCTAAGTCTTTTAAAATATTTCATAAAGGACATGAAAGATAAAGATCTAAACATAAATGTATTAACATTATTTTTCATTGTTTTTAACTTCTAGACTCTATAACAATTAAATTTAAGGCCATCGATCATACATATCTTTAAGAAGTGGGCTAGGAGATAAATGTTAGAAAGAAAAGAAAATCAAAAAAGTTGTAATCAATTTGTGGACTACATAATTTTATTTTTGGATTTTATTGTGTTCCTCCTCTTTCTTTCTACTATCTTGATGATGGATCAAAGAATGTGATCCAAAACGTTGATAAAAATTTTAGCTTTAACACAATCAAATCCATAAACAAATTTATGTAACAATATAGATTGTGAAAAAAAATTATCATCAATTTGTGAACTCCCTAGATACAACTGCATTAAATGGATTCAAAATTACCTCTACCACTCTCTAGCTCTATCGACTCTACTCGTCCTCTGTCAACAACTACTCAATATCTGACTCTTCCTACTACTATTCTCCCTCTATCAATTCGCCCAACGTTGCCTACTCCCTGCAGACTGCACTTGAAATCACAATGGCAATAATGGGCCTGTAGTGCAAAGTGAGATTATTTATAAAAAAGAGGTAAAATGTCTAATATTATTGATTTTTATATAATATAGGGTGTTCAACAAAGCATGAAGTTTCAATTCCATTATAGGGCCACACAATGGTGGACAATGGAGCCATCCTTGTTGTCCAACCTCTGTCATTACACTTTTGAGAGAAGAATTTTTTTTGTCTGCAGAGTCATTTGCCATTGCAGAGTTGTGAGCCTAATAAACATGAAATGGGCCAAATCCACTGTATTTCTTGCAATAGAGACCTATATATACTCCACATACTCCACTCTCCTCTTACTTGTGTTGTACTTCAAAATATACAATCTTGACAGTTACATTAAATTGGCAGTCATAGAGATAAAAAGAGATATATGTTTGTTTGATGTTGTATTGTATGATGGTCTTCGTTGATATATTTTGTATTGGTTATTGTATAAATGTAATAACCATTTTTCAATTACTATTATTTTTTTAATTTTCTTATATTATTAATATCAAAGAAATAAGATATCTTAGAAACTTTTTTTAACTATAGCAAGGGTAGTAGCTCTATACCATAACTGTAGAATCTTGTATTGAATAAGATGAGCTCATGCAACAATGAAATTCCCTAGATACAAACCAAATCCTCAAGGGATCATTTGAGATGGCCCTCCCTACATATCCCTTTCTAGGAATCAAAGGTGTTATAGTTCACATGCCAAAATAACAAGACTTCGCACACATAATTCACATGGGGACCAGCTTGTGTACTTCACTATATACACATAGAGATAAACTCATTTATAGAACACATGTACACAAGGCTACTATCTCATGCATATGCCACCTAAACATAATTTGACTACTTCATACATTCATCACACACATATATAATATGATTAAATATTTCATACACCACATATACACAATTTGAGTAACCTTAACATCACATGCATGCACAATGGCTAGTAGGAAAAAAGGGAAGTGGTAACAAACTTACTACAAGGATATCCTCCTTTACGTAGTTCACTAATACAAATTTTTTAAGTCAATCTAAGTCATAGAGAGGAATATTAATGCATCCCATATTGAACCATGAGACCCATCGTTTTTCCCATATCATGGTTAACTTTGATGAGCAATCATCCCACACTAGTTGTCATCACCAACAAGGTCACAAGTGTTAAAACATACATCACTTAAGCCAATTAATAATATTTTCATAGTTTATTAATTATATTTCATCATACAACCCTAAGTTACATAATTAGGATCTTGTGGTCTTACCATAGACCCAAGATTGGTGCCTATATTATCAATCACTTGGACTAAGTTAACAATCAAAACCATTAAAACTATGTCTTAGGCAGGCATAACATAGGAGGTACACACATTTTATCCAATACACCAATGCCAATATTGAACTTTCGAGATGGGTAGATCCTAACATCCATCTCGTACATGCAACTTGCAAAACCCTATATAAACCCTATAAAATTAGGTAGCTCCTTGCATCTATTGCTTGCATGCTACTAGTGAAAGTTGGCTAACCCTATAAAATGACTAAATACTTCTATTGGTAGGGCATGCGGCTAAACTCCTATCATGTTGGAGCTTATCTACAAGCAATCCATAGGTTTTATAATTTCAGTAATCACCTCAAGATGAGTGGGATAAGCTACGTTATAAAAAAATATGCTCCATCTATGCCCTCATAGGGTCCATTGCTCAACCCTAGTTGCAATGCCAAGAAGTCATTGCCTGCATTGATCTTAATTTAGCATTTGTGACATTTAGATTGTACAAGAACATTGATCAAAAACATATGTTTAAATGGTTTGTACCCTAATCTATTTAATCTAGTTATATTATCCCAAAGTGATCCATTCCACTATACAATTATCTTATAGATCTTAGGGTCAAAATACAGCATACAAGTAACACACTGAACCCATATTAGTTGGCCTCTATTCAAAAACATAAATCTAAACACATAGCACTCATAAATAAATCAAGGTATATTTACTTCATTTAATCATTATTTAGAAATGCATTATTTATTAGACAAAATTTAACTTACAAGAGTGATCTTAAATTACCAATATTCAAAAACACATACCACTCTAAGTATATAAACATTTTTTATATTACCAATCTTAAGGATATTATACATTTATTTAAACAAATATAAAGGAAAAATACCCAATCATATTCAATAATACTTACTATTAACTGCCTGTAATTGGTGGTTATAAGGAACTCTATCATGAGCTCAACAAAAAATAGGTACAAAGTGGAGCACACATAACTAATGAGAGTTGTTTGCACCATGAAATCATAATGGCTTAATCAATATCATCATTACATACACATTAGCAGGTTTCCCCAACTCATTTATACTCATGTCATGGTGATTTTATCATTCATTTCTTTCTTGGAAGGGTATACCTCCCTAGGGTGTAGAGGCTACTTATAGCTCCTAGATATATCATTGAGTTGAGACAAAAAAAAATCAGTGTTTAGCTCTAAAGCTCTAATTTATTTAGTTTCATCAAGTTCAAAGGCATTCTCATACACTCACATAAAGAAAATCATGATGAATATGGCTCTAAAAGTTCAAGGTTGGAGTAGATTTGGAAAGAAAAATGTAAAAAATCTCAAAAAGGTATGATTGAGGATGCTACATTGTCTCTTACCAGCTTAGACCCGTATAGCGGGAACATGTTAATTGGAATATGAGTTGATCACCATCTAATATCAATTTCAAATTTAAGCTAAAGCATATTGTTGATTACTTATTAGTTAGAAAATTTATTTATTTGCAATGACATATTTTTATCATTATCATATAGCTCAGTCATAGACATCAATAAACCCCAAAGGGAGAACATGTGACCTCATCAATCTTACAACCTAGGGATACATTTTCATTAGCAATGAATAGTACTCAAGTCATACCCAAGGTACCTAAAGAAGATTCCATTTATCAATTCAATTGAGGAACTCACAATTAACCTAGGCCACTAATATTTATAACATATGTAGCATAATCTATCTATAACAATTTCCCCTTAGTTATCATATCATTCCAACATCACATGTTCACACAATGATTGGCTCAAGCGCACAAAATTTATAAACAAGGTGACTAATTCATACACACATCACAAGTACAAAACTGCCCAGCCTAAGCATACATCACATATACATAGTGTTAATTATTCACATATACATAATGCGACAACTTGTGCATACATCAATAATACATAGTGTGGCTAGATCATGCACCCATCACATAGACAATGTGAATAAATTAAACATCACGTGTTCACATAAATATTAACTAGAAAATGGGAGTGGATGCAACCTACTACATGCATCAGCTTACTACCTGGTTCATCAACACATAAGCATCTAAGTGGATTTCATTTGAAAAACACAATTTTGGTGCATCCCATACTACACAATGGGTCGCATCATTTTCCTAGACCAAATGATGCCATATATGATAACAATCAAGCATCTCATACTTGTTGCGATAATTGATAAGAGCACAAGTATAACAATGTGCACAATACTTGAGGCCATTTATACAAATACATAGTGATTGAATATCACATACATAGTGACCAACTAGCTATAGGAAGTGGATGCAACATTGTTGCATGAATCTTCATATTACCTAGTTCACTAACACATACACTCTTAATGCATCCTATCCAAAAAAAATGAATGTCAATGTGTCCCATACTACACGACTCCTATCATTTTCCTTGGTTCTCTACAACTACTATGACTATGGGAAAGCATCCCGTACTACTTGTGATTATAATTTGATAATTTGTAAGTGTAACATGACACATCACATAAGGCCATTAATAAGATTCACATAACTTGCTAAAACATAAAATCGATGTATTCATATACATTTATTGCTTATATGTCATTGGTGACAAGCTTGTCCAACCTAGAAGAGGGTAGTTTCTAGTACACATCAATACATGTATTTGGTAAAAAAATTGACTAAAAACTTCACCCAATGGGTACCTCTTGGCATCTATCACCTTTGTGCTATTTGTTACATATGGTAGTTAGCTCCTTGCATCCATCACCTACATGGTACTAGTGGTAGTCAGCTAATCACTCACACATCATAACATAGTTATCTATAAGCATCTTCACCTCCATTCTGCTAATTAAATCCATCTAATACTTAAGATATGATAGTTAGCACCTGACATTTTTCACCTACACAATATTGGTGACAAGTGGTTATCCACACCTATATCAGACTTGGTTCCAACATGTGGGGTCATCTTATAGAAAAATACACATCATAAGTGTTCACATATAAGGTAATTGGACCTAGATATATGTTACATAAAGTGATCCATGAACCTATATAAGAACTCCTATAGATCTTGGGTCAAATTTTACAAGCACATAAAAATCACATTGAAACCACATGGATTGGTCTTATATGAGTACATAAACATAAACAAATACAACTCATAAAGTAATCAATTACATTTACTTCATTCAATTATTTTGTGTTAACATATTATTTATTGGACAACTATTAACCCCATAGTAGTAATGTTAAACAATATCCTACTTCTAAGTACATAATATTTTGTATAGTACCAATCATAAATCATATCATACATTTCACCACTTGACAGATACAAAGGAAAAATATCCAAATATATTAGGTAATACTTACAATTATTTCCTAGATAGATGGAATGACTGTTTCTAAGGAATGTCATTCCAATCTTATCATAATATTTGACACATAGCTAGATAAATTAGACCATATGCATTCACATCAAGATTAAACATTGTTCATGCATTCACATCAAGATACACCCTAATGACTATGACTCTAAAAGTCCATCCAATATTAGAGTATATTTTGAAAAATTGAACATCGCAAACCTCAAATTAGATAGGCTTCATGACAATCATTTTCCTTTCATGGGGTCACACCTATATAGTGGAACATATTAATTAGAAGGATGATTTCATGATCATCTAATGCATAATTTAGCCTCTAGATGAAGTATATTGAAGAGGGAAGGTTGATCAAGTTTAGGAACACCAAAACCTTAGGCATTACCCAAACCCCTCACTATGAACCTGGGTCATAAGGGCATCCTTCACCCAAGGACTGCCTACACACCCACTTCCAAATAGGATCAAATTCCTATCTAATTATCCTCACCAAAATCTCTTAATGAGCATAAACATAGATTCCTATACCTAGGGTTTCATAAACACTCAATAATGTTCATCATGGAAGTGAAATAGAAAGAACATTATAGAAAGAGAACCATAGAACATGGTTTAAGAAAATGTAACAAACTATCATTTACCAATACCCAATCTAGGGCCATAGTTCATAGAATTTTATTGATTAGTATTGCATAGCCCAACAAAGTTCCTCTAGATGATTCCCAATAGTTGAAAACACTCAATGATAAGCAATGAAACCTAAAAACGTTCCCAATTAAGCAAGCCCAATCTATCACTCCCTTCTAGGGACATTGAGATCTCAAATTAGAACTCACCACCTTTATTATTCATATTCAACATGAGCATCCCAAAAATTTCTTATAGTTTCATCTCATTGACACGATTAGGGTGATTACTATAGACATCTAAAAATTCCTGAACGTATAACACATTCATTAATATTGTGTTTTCATCATTTAATCGCTAATTCCTCATTTCTCATCATTTTTTATTATTTCTCATCATTTTCCATCATTTTCGTCGTTTTCGTCACTTTTCACCATTTTTCATCATTTCCCCTCAAAATCACCTCATTTCCCCATTATTTAATTAATTCATCACTTCTTTACTAATTTGAACCTCTATCTCCCCTAATTTAATAATTTTTTAATTACTTAATTAGAAAAAAAAAAAATTCTTCTATCTCACATAATTAAATAATTTGAATTATTTAATTATCTATTTTTCCCTCTCAAAAGCATATTATAAGGAATGTTCTTTTTCAAAAATATCTCAACAATTTTCCTAAAATTTAGGAGATATTTTGAGTTAACTAAACCACTCAATTAATCCTAACCCTTGATCCTCAAGATTGGATCTGGATCGTTGGTCTCAAGATCTTATCTCCACCCTTGATTTGATTTTAGAAAATCTATAAAACAAAGCCATTTCCCATCTTTTAGGGCAATTCAAGCTGTTGCAACAATGGGTTATGAGGTTTGAGCAATCTAACATCAAATCAACATAATTCATAATGGAATGTTAGGTTTGCACTTCTTTGAATTTGATTTTGAATTGTAATTCTGATTTTAATGGTCATTTTCTAAGGTAGGAGCACTCAATTTCATTAGTTAGTGGGTTTTATCAATCTTTTCTATGTGGGTGTTTGATATTTCTGACCCTAATTGTTTCAATTGTGCTTTTAATTGATTTTCCACTAAACCCATTACACAATTACTTATCAACTAGAAATTATCTTTGTTTTCAAGAAAATATTTTAACCATTATCATATAGCTCAATCATAGGCATCAACAAGCCATAGAGGAAGTATGTGTGACCTTGTAGGTCTTACAGCATAGTTATATCTTTACCTTAGCCATGAATAATACTTAGTCCATAACTAAGATATCTAAAGAAGATTTAATTTATGTGTTCAATCATGAATCTTCGAATTAACCTAGGCCACTAATCATTCTAGTAGATGAAACACAATATATTGAATAGATGTAGTGTCAAGGCCATACATAGTTTCCATTACCATAGTCTACCAGAATATTTATAATTAACGCATTAATAAATAACCATCAAGTATTAGTACACATTCCTATATAGGTAAGAATCTACCCAATCTATCCCTTGAATAGGATTATTGGTCATCATCAATCATTGTCTTAAGCACTATAATGCCCATTGTTTATCTTGACAATTAATATTCATATTCTATAGATATCAAGGTTCTTACCATGAGGAAGTAAATATCGACTTGGGATTATAGGTCATGTTGAATCTTCCATTAAATCAACCTTAACTTCATACTAAGAAAAATTACAGAGTTGTATCAAACTTATGTATATGTGACCCATGCAACCTTGATCATCAATTCTTCTTATTAAACTACAAGTTTATTAAAAAAACTTGGAATATTATGAAATCCACAAAATCATGGTGAATTCATGATTTAATAAAAAAAATATCATGCAAATAAGCCCATACTAACAAACTTGAACAATATTAAGATAAAACCTAAATACAATACTAGAATCATTTCTAATAGGGCGTATGTATACCAAAAGAAAACATCATGGTAATTTAGCATGCTATATTCAATAGTGATGGAAATTATGAGGAACATTTGTGTAAAATTGCAATAAGATTAGTTCAATATAGGCATTCATAAGTCAATGGTAAATCCTTATTAGGCTTAGGCTCATTGTTTTTCAATGTATCTTTTATTTAAACATCTCCCAAAAGTTCATTTTAGTCATATATTGGGGTGTCCAGCTTTGGTGCAAGCGTCAGTATACAATTTTCAGGACAAGATTATTTGGGTTGATAGATATCATCTTGCAACCCCTAAAGTTTCCTACAAATTTTATTTTATGTTAGTATTATGATTTAAATATGCATTTCAAGTCTTGCATTGCACAATTGAGCTCCTTAAGTATTTTTCGTTTATCTCCCCAAAGTGCATTACTGTCATATTTTACACTTTTTGGTCATAAGGAAGAAGAGACCACATAGTGTTCCAAAACTTAGAGTTGACTCACCTTAAGGGTTGTAGGTCAATTCTAATCTCTTATGGCACTATCCTTCTTCCTAATGAAATAGGAAAAAGTTGGTTTATGATTAGGACGCCCATTTTTTGTTCTTTTTGGCTCAGGTACCTCATTTCTAGGTCTTCCTATATCACCCATTTTGCACATCCACCATTTCCCTTATTTCATATATATATATATATATATATGAATCAATTCAATCCATTAAAATATGTAAGTTTAACATGCTAAAAAAAAGAAATGATTTACAAATTTAAATATTTGAAAAAAAAAGGAAAAATAAATAAATTGAAGTAACCTAAATGCAAATATGAAATTCTAGAAACTTCTTCTTCAAATCCCCTAAAAAATCTTTCCAATTTTCTCTACGATGCTTGTTTGCTACTATATGTGGTGAAGGATAAATTGGGGTCTTAAAGACCAAAAAATGAGTTTTTGAAGTGTTAAACCACATTTTCCCACATGTGGCATGTGTCAACAGACAGTGATGAGTTTTTGTCTTGAACTCACTAAGTTTCAATAAATACTTGCTACAAAAATCAATCATTTTTCGTTTAGAAATCACCAAAAAACCTATCAAGTTTACTCTATGAGTTCTCACAATCTAAAATAACTTGTTGAGTATTGGCTTTGTCTACAAATTATGACCTATTACCTACTAGCATTTGCACCTAAAGAAGGTTCAAGGATTACGTCAATAGAAAATTATATGTATGTTAAATATATATAATGTCAAAAAATTAAAATGTTTACCAAGATAA
Organism: Sequoiadendron giganteum; assembly: GCA_007115665.2. Lineage (NCBI taxonomy): Eukaryota > Viridiplantae > Streptophyta > Pinopsida > Cupressales > Cupressaceae > Sequoiadendron > Sequoiadendron giganteum. The sequence goes on along the minus strand of CM021102.1, from coordinate 599,991,838 downwards.
ATTTATGTATTTCATTTTTTAAATATTTTAAAAATACCATTTTTATTTATATTAATTTCAAACTATTGTTTATTGACTTTAACTTCTAAGCATGGGCTATAGGTATACATAGTGGTCAGGCCTAGCATTCTAGTCAACGCACACTCCCCTAGTTTAACACTATCTCTTATGCAGTGGTTGGGCCCCATCAAACAATTATAATTTATTTTAATAAAAAGATAATTATGCATTTTTAATCTTACAATCATTAAAAAAATTAAAAAAATCAAAATAAATTATTTAAAATTTAATACATCAATCAATTATAATGAAATTGTTATATTTTTTTAAATATCTAGAGTAAAAATCTAATATTCTGGACCTAAATCTTTGAAAAGCCGAAAGGAAAATAATCTACATTGAAAAAACCTTCAGTAAGGATCCTCAAACTCTTTAATTGTTTTTGTCCTCTATACTTTGCGATGATGTAATTTATATAAAATATTAAAATTTCCCCTAATTTGTCCAAAATTTATAAGTATATACAGAATCATGTTCTCATGCTTTTATTTCTTCATAATTTTGTACTATGCTTCTATTTATATACGGATATACAAATTGTGCAGCAAGATTTAGGTGGTTATTTTTCTTTTAGGAGTCGTTAAGTGGAGTATATGAGTCAGGCCCATTTTTCACAACGGTTGCAGAATGAACGATGAAATATGACCGTAGGTGGCGTTAAAAACAATGGGAAAAACGTGACGAAATTCTAACAAATAGAGATGAAAGGAAAAATCGTTAGTAAACAATTATCCAAAAATGGTTTTACAATAAGTTGTTTACAGCGTGAGACAGGTTTCAAATCAAACTACATTCACAAAATATATAGCTTATCAACTAATTAGATTTAGAAATTTAATGAACATACTTGACCCAAACTAATAATAACATATATCTCATCTTGCAAGGAGAGTTAATAGGGATCCATAACACCATATGCTATGAAGCAATACCATATCTAACCCAAAATGTCATATTGGTGAGATCTATTACCACCACCAAGAAACTCAAGAATTACATGGTTATACCACATCCACACATAAAAGAAATATTGATGTTATTGTCCACTTCGCTCTAAATATTGAGCATTGGCCTTGTTAGGCAGAGGGAAATACAATTGCCAGTGAAAATGGGGTTACTCCAATTGTGGGTAATGTCATGAGACCTTAATTCCAAAAAATAATATATTTTATTGGGTCTTAGTGCAAAATAAAATTCTTACTTTGATAATATAGTGAAGAGGGGTTTTTCTTTCCCAAAAAGATGTGCCCTTGGTGAAAGGGTGAAAGAAAATGTCATTCACTTACTATTAGATTGTTACTTCTCTAGGGAGGTTTGGGAGTTCCTCTTTCACTCTTGAAATTCAATTGGGTCTCCCCATATTCTATTTTAGGAATCAACATAGCAATGGGTTACTCTCACACAATCCTTCTCTCAAATTATTATGGGCCCTTGTGCTTCCTTGCATTGTTGAGGGCCTTTGAAAACAAAGAAACAATAGGATCTTTTGAGAGAAGAAATTGGAGGCTAGAAGAGTGGTAGAGAGAATTGGAATGACACTCAAGGAAAACTTTCAAATTGCGATGATAAAAAAGATGTCTAATGCTCTAAAGATTGGAAAAATTTCAATTCAAATTTGGAGATAGTGAAGGCCTCAAAATTTAACTTTTATATATCCAATCCTCTTAAAAACACAAAGGTGCAAAGAGTGGGTGTGGTGTGGACCCGCCCCTAACAATCCTTCTCTTAAATTCTTATGGGCCCTCATGCTTCCCTGCATTGTCGAGGGCCTTTGAAAACAAAGAAACAATCAAATATTTTGAGAGAAGAAAGTGGAGGCTAGAAGGGTGGCAGATAGAATTAGAATGACAATTAAGGAAAACTTTCAAATTGTGATAATAGAAAAGATGTCTAATGCTCCAAAGATTGGAATTTTCAATTGAGATATGGAGATAGTGAAGGCCTCAAACTCTAACTTTGATATATCCAATCATCTTAAAAAATCAAATGTGCAAAGAGTGGGTGTGGTGCGGACCCACCCCTAACTCTGCCCTCCTTCATGCTGAGGTATATGATATGATTCAATACCATCTAACCCAAAATATCATATTGGTGAGATCTATTACCACCACCAAGAAACTCAAGAATTGCATGGCTATACCACATCCACACATATAAAAAAAATATTGATGTCATTGTCCCCTTCACTCCAAATATTGAGCATTGACCTTGTTAGGCATAGGGAAATACAATTGTTAGTGAAAATGGAGTTACTTCAATTGTGGGTATTGTCATGAGACATTAATTCCAAAAAATAATATATTCTATTGGGTCTTAGTGCAAAATAAAATTCTTACTTCTGATAATCTAGTGAAGAGGGGTTTTTCTTTCCCAAAAAGATGTGCCCTTGGTGAAAGGGTGAAAGAAAATGTCATCCACTTACTGTTCGATTGTTACTTCTCTAGGGAGGTTTGGGAGTTCCTCTTTCACTCTTGAAATTCAATTGGGTCTCCCCATATTCTATTTAGGAATCAACATATTGATAAGTTACTCACACAATCCTTCTCTCAAATTCTTATGGGCCCTCGTGCTTCCTTGCATTTTTGAGGGCCTTTGAAAACAAAGAAATAATAGGATCTTTTGAGAGAAGAAACTGGAGGCTAGAAGAGTGGCAAATAAAATTGGAATGACAATTAAGAAAAACTTTCAAATTGTGATAATGAAATAGATGTCTAATGCTATAAATATTGGAAATTTTTCAATTCAAATTTGGAGATAGTGAAGGCCTTAAACTTTAACTTTTATATATCCAATCCTCTTAAAAAAATCGAAGGCACAAAGAGTGGGTGTGGTGAGGACCTACCCCTAACAATCCTTCTCTTAAATTCTTATGGGCCCTCATGCTTCCCTGCATTATCAGGGGCTTTTGAAAAGAAAGAAACAATAGGATCTATTGAGAGAAGAAAGTGGAGACTAGAAGAGTGGCAGATAGAATTAGAATGAAAATCAAGGAAAACTTTCAAATTGAAATAATATAAAATATATCTAATGCTCCAAAGATTGGAATTTTCCATTGAGATCTATACATAGTGAAGGCCTCAAACTTTAAATTTGATATATCCAATCATCTTAAAAACTCAAATGTGCAAAGAGTGGGTGTGGTGTGGACTCACCCCTAACTTGTTTATGCAAAGCACTTGAGTCATCAAGCCAACCATTATGTTGAGAGTGTTGTGGCATTTAATGCCATTAAATGTCTTATCAAGTTGGTGTCATAGAACTCATAGTTGAAGGGTATTCTCTTGATACTAAAAAATTTCTTCAAGGCTCACATTCACCTTGTTGGACTATAGATAATTTAATTAAAGATGTAATAATTCTTAGTTTAAATTTTGGAGAGGTTCACTTTATTCATGTGTTTAGGGAGGGCAATAGGTATGATAATTTATTTGCTAACTAGGGGGTGTTTAATAAAAGGTTTATTAAATGGGAAATCAAAGATGTGATGCCCACACAAGTTAAAGCCAAGCTAAATTATGATGGCCAAGATCATAAATCCTATCAACTTACGGAGCGAAGATTGTAGAGATTGATCAAGAGTTGATTGCATCATATCTAATGATGACAAGTACTTAACAAGAATAAGCCTTCTAGTGATTTCCATATTGATCTAGCATTTCTTTCTAAGAATGGTTGCAAGATTGGGTGGGACACTGTTGTTGTTGATAACAAGGAATCTACTACAAGGGTGACAAAAATAGAGTGGAACCCTCTAACTATAACATGATCCACAAAAATGAAAAGGTGTAGAGGATTTTATCTTGAGGGGATTGATACCTTGTTTGGAAAGGTTGAAGGGGCATGACTTAGTTATTTCCAAAGCTTTTCTAAAGGCTAGAAAGAGAGAAGATTTTATGTCTAGGGAATGGAATGAATCATCACCAAGGAACAGGTTGATCAAGTGATAGGCTTATCCATAGAAGGGGTTAAAGTGTTGAAAGAAAGAAGGGATGGTAATGAAGCCCTAGATACATTCCTTAAACATGGTGAGAGAGAGAAACTAGTTAAATTACACTTTGGGTATGAGAAAATTCTCTCAACCCACTTTGAGAAGATGTGATGCAATGTATTATGAGCCATGTGACCCTCAAAAGTAGATTTAAATCTATGTATGAAATTTATCATTTTGTTTTACTAAATCATTTCATGCATAAAAAGAAAGTTTATTTTCCTTTCTATCTTCTCTCTTCTTTGGAGATTTCTATGAAAGATTGTAAAAAAGCCTCGAGAATTACCTGCCCTTCACTAGGGGGTGATTCTCCTTATAGTTAATCATATGGAAGCTCAAAAGTTGAGCCCTAGAATAATATGTTAAGACAAAGGAGGATAATATGTTAAGTTGAAGGAAGATAATCTTGAGTGTTAAGTCAAAGGAGGATAATATGTTTGAGGTGGATAATTATTCTGACACTTCCTCTAACAATTATGTGCATTCTTTGAGGAAATCCCATGAGGTTGATGAAAAGAGGGGTAGGTCACATTTTAGGCTTGTGGATTCTTCTCCTAGTGTGAGTTGTCAAAAATCTCCAAGGGATTTGGAGTGGTAGGAATCAAAGGAGTACAAGATCCCTAGGGAGAGCGAGGGTGATGGAAAAATCCAAGACTAAGCCCCTTCTTGCAAGGAAAGTTAAGAAAGTGGTCGCCAAAGACAATGGATGTTGAAGCATTGAATGAGAAAGAAATATAAGGAGGTCAATCGAGAAAATGTTTAAACATCACACTCTAAGCACTGACTGCTTAGGTGGGTGTCTACTTTAACTCAACCCTTTACCCCCAGTTGAGTTATGTTTTCGACTTTTAATATTTTCAGTTATATTATCGTCTATTTAAATGTTTTGACATTGTAGCATATTTTAACCGATGTACGACAGTTTGGGAGAGTGGAATGTCAGCAAATTTTAGTCGTACGCCAAACTGGGAGAGTGGAGTGTGTTGTTTTCATCTCGTGGGTGCTACATTTACTGACTTTCATGCCAAAAACTATGCAATATGAGAATGTGGGAAGATTACTTTTAAAACTTTTGAAATATATATTATTATTTAATTTTAATTTTATTTTATATTTTATTTTATTTTAATATTTAAAATATTATTACAATTTGATAAAAATAAAGTATTTTATTTCAATGTAAAAAATAAAAATAAAATAAAATAAATATTGATATTTTTTGGCATTTTCTTTATATTAAATTTTTTAATATTTCTAATATAAATTAATATTTTAAATTTTGATAAAAATATTTTTTTATTTATAATTTAATTTTGATAAATATATAATTTTATTTATAATTTAATTTTGATAAATATATAATTTTTAAAATAAAATTTTAAATCTTATGTATAAGATTTAATATAATATTTTAAAGTAAAGAAAATTAATAGAAAAGAATATAATTATTTTAAATAAAATGTAAGTTTAGTTTTTATAAAATTTTATATTTTAAAAATTGAATGTATTTAATTTTTATTAAAGTTTGGTATTTTCATAATTGAATACATTCAAAATATTTTATATTTTTTTAAAAAAATTGAATGTAAAAAATTAAATACATTCAATTGTTAAATATGTAATTTTCTAAAAATTTAACTTAAATTTTAACAATTGAATGTATTCAAGATTTTTTTTGACAATTTCATATTTAACAATTGAATGTATTTAATTTTTTACATTCAAAATATTTTAAAATGATTCTTTTAAAGATATTATATATAAAAAATCACATAACAAATAATTCATTTTTTTCAATTTGTATTAATTATATTTTGAATAATATTTCTTCTTAATTTATTAGTTATTTTAATATTCTTAAGAAATTGATATTTGGTTTTAATAAAAACTTACCTTTCATGATATTAGTCATATTTTAAAGACTTTTAGTTATGTTATTTAGGTTGATTAAATCAAATGTACAAATAACACTTTTCTTTTTACTTGATTTTTTTTCTAATTCTTTATGTTGTTTTTTATTACCTTGCACACCTTATCCATATTTTTTCATCTTTGCCATATTTTTTCCTATTTTCTCCTTATTCCTTACTTTTCTAATTTTTTATTCATCTATGCTTGATTTTATCATGATAGTTTTCTTATTCTTTAATGCCTATATACCCATGATCCCATCCCTTGTAATACCTATATTCTACTTTGATTACTTGATGCTTATACTTATGACCTTTTACCATGCTTTGATCACATGTCTATGTCATATCTTGTATTATATTTATGTGCTTTATCAATTTACTTCATTCCTAGATTACTCTTATGTGCTTCAACACCTATATGACTAGATTTTTATCTATAGTCCATGTGCTTCAACACTTATCTTTATATATGTCTTATTGACTTGTTGTACATGATGTATCTATGATAATGATTTACTTTACACGTTCTATATGATTAGCATACATTTAAATTTTATGTGTTATTTTTCTCTCTTGTTTAATTCCTTGCATTCATAAACTGAACAATTTAAAGGGGTACATGTTATCTTTAACTCTTCTTATCAAGCTTGCAAATAGATATAGTTACAAAAATACAAATATTCATTACTATCTTTAAATAGAGCTTTAGAACATGACATGAAAATACCTAATATGCTATATTTTGATTGCATAATGTGGTAGCACCCAATATGTCACACTAGTCTTTATGCAATAAAATCTTCCTAACCTTATTCCTACTTTTAAGAAATTTTATGACCCTTGTATTTTACTTGTGAGAAACACACAAATCATTGCATATTTTTTGTTTCTTTTCTAGGATTCTAAGGAGCAAGCATGGCAAATATGAACAATCTGAAGATATATAGTTGGGCCATTTTTTTATATGGACCATAGTATATTTTTTAATGATCAAGTACATTTGCAACTTAATGCATGTTTATGCATTCTCTTTAGATACACAATCAAGCATAGATGAATATATTCAATTGTTAAATTTGAAATTGTCAAAAAAAAATCTTAAATACATTCAATTGTTAAAATGTAAGTTTAATTTTTAGAAAATTTCATATTTAACAATTGAATATATTTAATTTTTTACATTCAATTTTTTTGAAAATATATAAAATATTTTGAATATATTCAATTATAAAAATACAAAACTTTATATAAATTAAATACATTCAATTTTTAAAATATGAAATTTTATGAAAGCTAAACTTACATTTTATTCAAAATAATTATATTATTTTCTATTAATATCTTTTAATTATGCCCAAGGCATGTCCTATTTGAGAATAGCCAACTGAGTTTATCCATCCACATGCCTATCTGCAGAAATTTCAATTTCAAATATAATTGGCACCACAAAAACTGACTACATGCCCAGTTATGATGCGAATGAAGCAATTTGACAAAATGGTTATGCATGCAAAAGGAGATGTAAAATCTATGATGAATCTAACTTTATTATATAATAAATATAAATATAGTATAATATAATATAAATATAAATATGGTATAATATAATATAAATATAAATATAGTATAATATAATATAAATATAAATATAGTATAATATAATATAATATAAATAATATAGTAATAATAAATATATAATATAACATAATAACATTAGTATAATAATTCGGCAGGGGTTGAGTCGGTCCTGGCCTCCAATGGGGACTATGTGGTGGGAAGTGTTCCTATTGTTGGGTGTGGTCTTGATGGGGGCTCTTGGCCCTCCCCTGCCTCAGTGCTTGTTTCTGCTCCTGCCAAAGGGTCTTGTTTTGTTGTTGGGTGTGCTGTCGGGAAGGTAAAGTCTTTCTTTGATGCTGCTAGAGTTTGTGCTCGGCCTCCCCAGTTGTCTATTCCTTGTGCCCAGGACTCCCCGGTGGTGGTCTGTGGGCCTGAGATTGTAGAAAATGAGGATTATTACCTGAAGACGGGTGTGGTCTGCAGGTTCAATGGTATGTGGCCATCCCTCCCAGATCTCCATGACTGGGTCAAGTCTTCCTGGAAGCCTTTGGTTGCTAGGGAAATTTAGCTCTACCCTAGCGCTAGGGACTTCTTTATTGCAACCTTTAGCTCCCCTTGTGAGCGAAGTTGTGTTCTTGACAAAGGATGGATGTGGGGTATTCACTCTCTGTCCATCAGGCCTTGGGCTCGTTCTTTCAACCCCCTTACTGAGCCGTTGTGCACCAAACCTATTTGGGTATGTCTGCCTAACCTTCCTCTCCAGTTCTGGGAGGAATTGTGCTTCGAAGCCATTGGCAATACCATTGGCCATTTCTTAATGGTGGATTCTATAACAAGGGAGTTTGGGCACACCGTGGTAGCTCGGATGTTAGTCGATCTGGACATCTCCAAACCTCTCCATGGGTATGTTGTTTTGCTGGTGGAGGGTAGACCATGGAAACAACTCTTAGACTACAAGGGTCTCCCCTTTCGATGTAGGAGATGCTTTTCGGTGGGTCACTTGGCCTCTTCTTGCCCTCATGCCCATCGCAAGGGCATTGTGACTTTGTGGAATGATGCTCTCTTGGATTACCTCACAGTGGGTTCTTCTTCGGAGGTTTCTTCTGGTTTGGGTGACCTTCATGTTGTTGCTCCCACGAATCTTTCTTCTTTGGAACCACCCTTGGACTACTCTACTGACACTGTGTTGCCTGACCCTTCTGCTGGCACTGTTGTGCTTGACCCTGCACCTGTTGTCGCTGCTCTGTCAGACCCTTTCCGCCCTTCGTTGGGAGCCTCTCCTGTTCAGCTTGTTGAACCTGTCTCGGTTGCCTTGTCGTCGATTCCCTCACTGCTTGGTGATCATGTGGTGTCTGTGGTGGGGTCGCTCCTCTCACTGTTCTCTTTGTTTCCTATTTCCGAGCCTCCCTGGTCGGTTGTCCTTCGGAAGAAGAAATCTCTTTCTGCTTCTCGGTCTCAGGCTCGTGGAGTCTTCTCCGAACCCTCTGTGTCTGGGGTAGCTTAATCTCTTTGTTTTCTACAGCTGTCTCTCAGTTGTTTTTGGTTGTTTCTATAGTTCAATCTCTTTTGAACTATGTTTTTTATTTGGCCCCTTGGGCTCTTTGTGTAGGGTACAGCGCCCTAAAAATGTTGCTTATTTTTTCAAAAACATTAGTATAATAATAAAACAATAATTTAATAATTTTATACTACTATTAATCATATTTTATTAATAATATAATATTAAGGATAAATATAATTTACTAAGTATAATATTTATAAAATCATATAATAAGAATAATAATATTATAATAGTAGAATAATATAATAGTAATATCAAAGTAATAATACAATATTATGAATATAGTATAATACTAGTATACATATATTAATTAATAATATAAATAAAAAATTGTTGAAAGTCATCATTACTTAACATTGTTCTTAAATTTTAAATATAATATTATTTTATTGATGCTATATAATAAAATCTATTTTAAAAATAGTTCTTTCACTAAAATAAAAATATCAACTCTACACATAAATTACTTCCACCTCTTGTCATTTTCAATGAAGCTTCAAAAATTTTGTTTCTTTCATTGTATAACGCTTTCAACGTAATAATAATATAATATAATTTAATAATATAATATAATTTAATATAACATAACATAATAACATTAGTATAATAATAAAACAATAATTTAATAATTTAATACTACAATTAATCATATTTTATTAATAATATAATATTAAGGATAAATATAATTTACTAAGTATAATATTTAAAAAATCATATAATAATAATAATAATAATAATAGTAAAATAATATTATAGTAATATCAAAGTAATAATATAATATTATCAATAATATAATAACTTAAATATTATTAATATATTATTAATATGAATAATAATATATTAATAAAAATATAGCACTATAATAGTAAATATATAACAAAAAAACTAATAATATAATATTATTATTATATTATAAAAATATATAACAATAATAATATAATACTAACAATATATAATACCTAATCCAATCATTAATATAATAATAATGTAATATAATGCAAACTTGATATATTAATAAAATAATAATAATAATAATATAATAGTAAATATATATATAATAAAAAATAAATTAATAGTAATAATATAAGATTATAAAAATAGTAGCTACCTAGCCTACAAGAAGCGGGTGGAGTCGGAAGCCTCTGAGGATGATGACCCAGTGGATGAAGATTGAATATGTTGTGGTCTCATCTAGGTCTATCCAGAATGTTGTTAGGGTCTAAGCTTACCAGTCAGTCTAAAGTCTAAAAATGTAAAGCTTGTGCAAACTTCCAGGCTCCTTTTTTGTATTCGATTATAGTATTGATCTATGGCAGGTTTTGTTCATTAGGAAGGGATCAAGGGTGATTGGATCGGCCATTTTGATGTCTAGGCCTCCTCTCAGTCAAAACTCTAGTGTACATGGATTGTAAACTTTTGGTTATTTTCCCCCTAATTAACCTTCCATACCTCTTCGGCGTACCCATTGCACACCAAGATGTGATTGCTAGTTTAAAGGATTATATGAAATCTTATACATAAAATTAAGAAATTTATTTTAACAATTTAAAAATTTATATGTTTATCAATAATCAAATTATATATGACAAATAATCTCATAATTCCCGATCAAAAAATGGAGAACAAAAGCAGAGCAAAGCAGGAGCAGGAGCGACGAAGGGGCAACGCCTCGTAGGCTAGGGCAGAGACAAAGAAAAAAAAAATACAGATAGAGGCGTGGAAACGCAAAGTTTTCGCTGGGCAGATGAAGTAGACAAGGAATGCAAACAAGGAAGTACAACAAAACACATCCCCCAATGTGTATTCACGGATGGGGAATGGGTGGACAAGTGCCATCCCTTTCATCAAAGAAATTAAGCGTCGAGGGAGGAAATTAAGCCAGGAAGAATTAGGCACGACACTCTTGAAACACCTAATGCCAGGTATTCAAGGGATAGACGGACGCACGCACCTAGGAACCAAGGTCAAAAGGTGCCTCCCGTAAATGGAAGCACGATTTTTCCCATAAGAGATTGGCAAGCACCAAGGCAGGGGTGGGTGCGGAAAGTGCAGGATAGGAAGATCCCAATTAACAAACCCAAGGAGGTAATAATGGAAATTGATGTCTCAGAGGAGATCAAAAATGACATCGCGATACTGAAGGACTTCACTTTCTTCTGTCGTTTCATTGGGCAATACTCAAGCAGGGTTTCGATCAAACTTTGGATCCAAGAGAAATGGAAAACGAAGGCTTTAATTAGATTCCTACCAAAAGGATTTTTCATTGTAGTATTCACCGATGAATAGACCAAATGCAGAATCACGAAGGGAGAGATGTGATTTATGGGTGACAAACCTCTATACATGCAACCATGGAATCATAATCTCAACCCAGTCAAACTAAACCCATATGATCAGGCAGTATGGGTTAGACTCTACAATCTACCAGTAGAATATTGGATGGAAGATTGTCTAGAAAAAATCGATCGCTCCTTGGGAGCACTGGTAGGAATCAACATGGAGATTACGGACGATGACCTCTACAAATATGCCAGGCTGAAAATTGCAGCAATAGACACTATCCCATCAAGCATTTGCTTAATGGTGAATGGGGAGTGTTGGCTTCAGGAGATAGAGGTAGAGGTGTCAAGAAAAATCTGTATAAAATGCAAATCGTGGGAACATAAGACTACGGATTGCAGAATAAAAACAATGGATCAGCGTGATAAGCTTGTACAAAGGAAAAGCTACACCCCCGCCACAAAGCCTATCATGGTAACTTCATAGGAAATACCTTTACTAACATCCACCCCCAGGGTTGATAAGATGACGCCATTAGACTCGGAGAATTTCACCTCGGATACCCCAGTAGAGACACTTAAGGAAGACAACAAACATGAACCCCTGCTACAAAAGGATGATAAAAAAGAGGCTAAGGAGGCAGGAAAAACCATGGGGGAAAGTGATGACTTGGACTCAATAGCAAAACCAATAGACAAACTAGACATAATAGAGGAAAGATCCATATCCCAATCCGCAATCAAACATCTGGGTTTGGGTAAAATCGGCAATGGAGGCAACCCACGGGGGAAGAAGTCCTTAAAACAACTAAGGGAGGAAGAGGCAGCAGCAAGGAACTATGCAAGCATTACAAGGTTTATGAGTACCAAGGGGGGATGTCCCTCCCTTGGGAAGCAATGAGGAGCACCACATGGAATGTCAGGGGCCTAAAGGCCCCTGACAAACAATGCCTAGTCAGGCATCAACTACAAACAAGCACAAGCAACTTAATCCTCTTAGAAACTAAATTGGTGGGGGAGGACTATCAAAAATTTCTAAAATATTGCCGATATTAGGAAGGCTATTTTCAAGACTCTTTAGGCGTTGCAGGGGGTTTAGGTCTACTCTAGAAAGATGTGGCAATATCAGTTAAAATTTCCCACTCATCTGCAAACTGGATGGCGATGAACGTTTATGATCTGGAGCAGAACCGTAATCTAATAGTAATCAATATTTATGGCCCAACCAAAACTGAAGACAAAGCATCCCTTTGGGGTGCAGTTCTAGAATATGTACGCCCTCTTCCTAAAGATAGCCTAATCATAGGAGGAGATTTCAATGCCTTACTAGACCTATCAAAGAAAAGTGGTGGGCTCAGAAGTGTGACTCGGACTATAACAGATTTCAGGAACTTTGTATCCAATGTAGGGTTGTCAAATTGCCCAACAGGGAACGCTATTTTCACCTGGCATAATAGACATTTGGATTTTACAGCAATCGTTGAAAGACTGGACAAGTTCCGTATCCCCACTGGTTGGTTTAATTCAGAACTACAAGTGTCTGCTAGCATCATCCCAACTTCAATCTTGGATCACTTCCCAGTTGAGTTGTCGATCATCAAAGGGAACAACTTGGAAAAAATCAGTTTCAAATTCCAGAATATGTGGTGGCGTGACCCTAACCTACTAAAACAAGTAGAAGGTTGGTGGAGGGAAGCCGAGGATGTTGGGTCCATAAGTTTCAAATTAGTAAAGAAACTACAGATAGTCAAGCACAAACTCAAAGAGTGGGACAAAGAAAAATTCCAGAACATTTTCACAAAAAAGGCATTGGTGGAAACCGAACTGGAAAGCCTCAATGAATTTGTTATAATAAATGGCATGAGGAATGAGGAATACCTCAAGGAAAAAGAGTTGAAGGAGAAGTACATAGAGCTTTTAAAGCGAGAGGAGATCTTCTGGAGAGACAAGTCTCGCGAGGTTTGGCTTCAAGAAGGGGACGCCAACTCCAAATTCTTCCATGCTTTTGTCTTAGCCAAACGTGTCTCCAACAAAATAGAAGAAATCTAGACCCCATATGGGACCCTTGCACGTGGAGGAGCCGAGGTTGGCAAGGCAGTGGTAGACTACTTTACTAGCCTGTTGGTTGACCATTCTCAGTCGGTACACAACAATAGTATCCTTGATGCATTAGAAGCACGAGTGAGTGAGGCGGACAATAAAACGTTATGTGATAAGATCTCAAAGGAGGAAGTCCATTGTGCGCTTTTCCAAATGCACCCAAACAAAGCCCCCGAGCCTGATGGTTTCCCCGCAAGATTTTTCCAAAACTGTTTGAGCTTCCTTGGAAACGATCTTTGGAAAATGGTGGAGGAGTTCAAAAGGACCAAAAGGTTCGTCAAGGATGTGAATAACTCAGTCATCGCAAGAATTCCTAAAAAACCTGTTCGTTCCTCTTTCAGCGATTACAGACCAATTTCGTTGTGCAATACAATCTACAAAGTACTAGCAAAAGTTTCGGCTAATAGACTAAAAAACATATTGGGCAACATTATCTCGGTCAAGCAAAATGGCTTTGTGTCTGGCAGAGAAATCACAGACAACATTCTTCTTCTATCAAAGGTTGTGCACTCCCTCAACTCAAGCAAACAAGCAAGCATGATCATCAAACTAGATGTAAGCAAAGCTTACGACAAAGTCCCTTGGGATTTCTTACTAGCATTCGTGCGAAAGTTAGGCTTTAACGATCAGTGGTGTTCTCTAATAAGGCAATGTATCTCCATGGTTCAGTACTCAATCTTAGTTAATGGATCACTACATGGTTTCTTCCAAGCATCCAACGGTCTCAAACAAGGAGACCCCATGTCACCTTTCCTTTTTGTTATTATGGTGGAGTCTCTCAGTTGTGCAATCAAAAATAGAAGAAGATGGCTACTTTGGTCGGGGGTGAATGTAGCACCAACCATGGATCCCATCACTCACTCTCAGTTTGATGATGACACCACCCTCTTCGAGGAGGCAAGCCTAAGGGAAGCCAGAAGTATCAAACAGTTACTAACATATTATGAAGTACAATCGGGGCAAAGGATGAACAAGGAAAAATCATGTATCTACTTCTTCAATACTAGAGTTCGCCTGCAACAAGCAATAACATCAATGCTAGGCTACAATTTATGGCAAGCTACTGAGTAAGTTCCTTGGGATTCAAATTTTTTCAGGAAGCTGCAAAGCAAAATATTGGGGAGAGGTAGTGGATAGATGTAGGAATAAGGCCATGTCGTGGAAAAACAACTGGCTCACTCTCATAGGGCGCATTACTATGACTAAAGTCGTTATGTTTGCAATCCCAATTTATGCCATGTCAAGCTTGGAGGTCTCGGGGAAAACAAAATTTGATCTAGAAAGAATCCTTAAGAAATTCCTATGGGAAGGATCAAAAGGTGAAAAAAAGATCCCATTAATTGGGTGGGACTTGGCATGTAAAGCAAAAGAGGCTGGTGGAGTTGGGCTCCACAAAGTCAAATGGAGGAATAATGCCTTGGGGGCAAAACTTTGTTGGAAGATGGTCAAAAATTTGGACAAAACACCATAGTGCCAAATTATGCAATCAAAATACTTGGACAACACTAGAATTTTAACAGCAGACAACTTAAGGGGTGGATCAGCCGCTTGGAATTATATACTAAAATGCAGAGCACTGGTCACATGCCATATATCTTGGAGGTTAGGCAACAGTAGAAAGGCTCTCTTTTGGACAGACTCATGGAACGGCCACAAAAGTTTGAGTGACCTCTTCGATTTGGCAGTCTAAGTTCAGATCAAAAGTGGCAGATTACATTCAGTTAAGCAAAGATCCATTGGTTGGCCAATACAGTTGGGTCAATCTAGACTCACTACCAATTCCCCAAGATTTGAAAGCTTTGGTTATTCAGGAAATTCTTAATAGGAAAGTCCACTTACGAATTGAGGACAACTCCATCATCTGGTGTGGGGCTACTTCTGGCAACTACTTAGCCAAGCTTAGATACCAGATACAATCTGCACAAGCAAAGGACAAATCATGGATGGCAAGGTTTTGTTAGAAGCAGGTGGTGCTTCCTAAAGCAGGGGCGTTCTTATGGGTAGCAATCCACCAATGATGTCTACTAGGAGATAGATTAAAAAGGATTGGCATCGTTGGACCCACAAGGTGTATACTATGTAAACAGGATGAGGAGAATGGCGACCACTTATTCCTTTTGAAGCCCAAGACAGGATAAGCTGTGTGAGTTCTTATCCAACTGGTCGAACATGAACAAGTGGGGGTACTGCAAGGGATGTGAACGCTGGCACCATCTTTGGTAATATGGCACATTTGGAAGGAGCGAAATAGACGTATTTTTAAAGGAAAAGCTTTAAATCACTCCCAGTTAATCGACAAAATCCGAGTAGCCATAATCAAAACCGCAAACAATAGAATTAAAGTTGGGGCCAAGGCCAAATTCTCCAAGTGGGATGAGGACATTAGGAAAACTTGGAATGAGCTCAAACTACCAAGCGTACCAAACATGGGGGCAGTCAAGGTTAACCGGAAGGCAATTCATTGGTTGCAACCGATTAGGCTCAAATGGAAACTAAATTTCGATGGGGCTGCCAAAGGCAACCCCAGACAAGCAGGGGCTAGTTGTATAATCAGGGACTCTTCAGGCAACAGTGTCTGGGCGGCCTCAAAAAACCTCGGGGTCTGTTCCAATAACATGGCAGAAATGGAGGCCTTATGGCTGGGTCTTCAGGTGTGCGTACAACAAGGATTAGATGAGGTAGAAATCGAGGGAGACTCTTTGCTCTGTATCCAAGCGATCACCGCAAGCAAAACACAATGTTGGTGCGTCAATGCCTGGATATCTCCAATAAAGGACCTTCTAGGCAGACTTACTCATTACACATTATCACATGTCTACAAAGAAGCAAACAAGGCAGCAGACTTTTTGGCGAACTGGGGTGCGCTACAAGAGATAAAGGTCATATCGAGCTTTGCCCCCACTCGATGGCCAGGTCTGCAAGAAATCCTGACAAGCAATCTCTCAGGTGCAACAAATGGAAATATCCAAGAGACGTGTTTATCCCCAACCGAACATCAAATCGTCTGTCGGGGGAGGACTATCTCGTTCAAGACTCGTGAGCAAGCTCGATCCTCAATCACCCATGTGAATGTCCTTCTAGCTCTGATTGAGAGGCTATATCAAGGAAGGTTGTTGACTCGGTTTCTCTTTTGTACTAAGAGTATCTATCAGTTGGAAGAGGCAGACTGTGAAATGGTGCACCAGTTCGATCTAAGTTGTCATTGTGTTACAGAATCTCTGGCCGAACAATGTGCTAGATTGTTCTCCTTTCGCAATTTGTAGGTGAGATTGGCGGTGGTCCAACTGGTGAGGAAAATCCTAAGGGATCATCGTCACTGGTGCGACGGCAAAATTTTTGAGACAGTGGTTAGTGCCATCACCGAGTCCATTCCTGCTACATATGCTCAAGTTATCGCTAGTTCAACTCTAAACTTAGCAGAGGAAGGAGTGATCAACTACCTAAGCATGTAGTTCGACCCTTCATACAAAGCAGAGCTAAACCCCCAAAACACCGACTACGAAAACGAAGTCAGTAGGATGGTGAATGCATGGGAGACGTTCAAGGCAGGGGTTAAGAATAACAATATGGGTGCCTTTAATAGAATCATGCACCAAGGACAATCGTGGCTCGGAGAATAGAGCTTGGAAAGAGTCATCCAGTTAGGTAGGTGTCTGGCAATAATATACCTGGCAAATTAATTTAGCTAGTCATATGGCATCCTATGCCCCTCCCATTATACTTGGACGCTACCCCCTTTTTTGGTAGCTCTTACCTAAAAAAAAAAAAATTAAAAATTAAAAAAAATTAAAAAATAATCAAATTATAAAATTATAAAATTATAAATAAGTTTTTTTTATCAAAATTTAAAATATTAATTTATATTAGAAATTTTTAAATATTAATTTATATTAGAAATATTTAAATTAATTTAATATAAAGGAAGTGTCAAAAAATATCAATATTTTTATATTAAATTAAATCCTCCATTTTTATTAAATTCTAATAATATTCTGAATATTAAAAAAATTAAAAAATATATATATTAAATAAATAAAAATAAATATAAAATAATAATATAGATTTCAAAAGTTTTAAAAGTACTCTTCCTGCATTCACATATTGCGTAGTTTATGGCACCGCAGTCAGTAAATGCAGCGCCCACTAGATGAAACTCCTAAACTACCGTACTCTGCTAAAATCTGCTGAACATTCAAACAACCGGCAACATAACTGAAAGCATTAACAGTTATGAAAACATAACTCAACTGGGTAAAGGATTGAGTTAAAAGAAACATCCACCTAAGCAGTGAGCGCTTAGTGTGTGATGTTTAAGCTCAGCACTCGGAAAGCAAGTCTCCATAAACCTTTGGTGGAGGTTCCCTTTCTAGGGATTTCGGATCCTTATGTGGTCTTTCTCCACGTCTCACACTGAAATCACGTCCTTTAGACTGAAGAAATTGCCCCCAAAAAGGACACTGAACTTTATCATCCCCTGTTCCTACCTAGCCTAACATATTCATCAAGTTATGAATATATTGTCTGCCGTTCCATATCTCATGTCTTCATTGTCGTTGTCTTCTCCTTGATGCGGCCTCCTCAAAACACAAGTTGTTCTCCTCACATCATGCATACGCTTCACACCTCTTTTATTGCTGGTATCACATTGCATGCATGGAATGCCTCCATGCTGAAACTAAAGCCTAGTGCTATACTCTATCTTCCTCCGTCTTTTGTCTAAATATGTTATGCCAAGCTCGAGACCTTCACACAGCCAAGGGAAACCTGTGCCATGATTAATTATATGTTGGCCGTCCACAAATGTCATGCCACATTACAAACTGCCTGACACAGCTTTGTTCAAACAATGTATGTTTGGCTTGGACTCCTACGCCACTCTTACAATGTTGTGCCACATTAGAATGGCAACACCTTGTCTTTACACCATCTCGCGCAGTTTGCCATTGGCTGCGGGTCTTTCTATTTAATTTGCACTGCCATCTCTTGTCGCTTGCAAGCCTTTAACTGCCACACAAATCCTTAACATTCCGACCTTTCAAATATCCATTTCCTTTTAGCTTTGCTGGACGTCCATAGCCTGTTCGAAAGCTACCATTTCGGCGCAAGCAGGGAGAATGCCGACAAAGGTTGTGGAGTTTGGCTTTTCAGCTGCCAAATTGGGCTTCCTTGAAAGTTTCTAAACCTTTTCTGATGAAATTCCTCATTCCTTATGCTTTGATGGACATCCATCATCTGCATGTGGAGCCCATGCCTTACTAATGGCACGGCACTCTTTTCCTCCTGATCGACATTCCTCTAATTAAATGTATTGTCTCCCTGTTTCATTTCAATGCAGTTTTATTTTATTTTTTATTTTTTTTCTGTCAGGTAGGCCCCGCATGCAGGCCTCCTTCCACAGGGATGCGACAAAAAGGTTTTGGGTCCTTTTACCTTCTATCAAAAAAATTGGTAGGTTTTCTTTCTTTGTTGTTGTTGTTGGAGATATCCCGAGGGGATCCCTTTAGCTTAGCAGCCAAGGTCTGAGGGGTATCCATTCCATCAAAATCCGTCTGGGTACGATCCCGGCCTCATCCCTTTTTAGGCATCGGAGCTTTGCACTCAACAAGACTTGATCCCTGGTGGGTTCATTCCGAACCTTTCAACTTCACCAATAGACCAAAGGCCCATTGACAAAATTGACAGTTATAAAGAAAAGAAAAAACTAAAATAGTCATTATAAAAAAAGTTATAACAGAATATTAATGAGAATATGAACGACAAACTTATAATTTTCTATGACAAATTTTCTGAGAATGTATCAACCCAAAAAAATGGCAATAAAAAATGTTACAACCATCCACATCAATAAATCCTCAAACACCCTTCTCCGTTGTCTCCTTGGACTAGCATAATTGCAATAAACTATCAATCAACATATAGTTTAGAAAACCAAGCTTTATAGTTAGATGCCACAAACATCCACGTTTTCTCCCTCCCATGGCCTCAATTACAATATGATTCTTGCCAGTTGCTTCCCACAAATGTTATTGGAGGTGAAAACATTAACAGATTATTTTATTAACTTATAGGTGAGAAAAAAAATCCAGTGATACGATTTGCAATTCGCAAACACATATACAATTTCATCTTCCATCATTCTACTCATCTAAAACAAATGAACCCCTAATCAACTAAAAGAACAGGGCAATATAGAGACCCCAGATGCACATCCGATTGGCAAATATGAATGAAAATTGTTCTTACTGAGCATTCTGTTCATTTTACCATGTTCGTGATGGTTTGAGATTTTAAATGTAAGCTTGACGTTAGACTTTAAGAAACTCTTGGACTCATAATTTCATATGCAGCTCTAGATGCTGAAGATTGTTTTGGGTCCTTATTAATCTTTTTAGCTCTCACTTAACGTTTGTTTTTTATAGAAATTATGCATTATGTGCTCAAGCAGAGAGCGAACCTAGAAGAAGCTTTTTCCATCCAGGAAGTTTTCAGAGTTTAAAATATTTCCAAGTTAACTATGTTGCAAATTGTGAACCGCCATTTAGCCCAATGAAGATCCACACAAACATCTAAACACACAATTTGAAGGGGGCTGCATCCCTAGTAGCTCAACAGCCGGGACGCTTAGTTGTCTCTCACACAAATTGAGTCTTCATTTGTTTCACGTAAAATGTTGTTTTCAAGTTTTTTAAACTTACCTTCTAAATAAATATTAGAAATTATTTATTCAGAATACTAATCATACAGCCATGCTTCCACTCTCAAATGGTCAAGTTATTATCTTCAGGAACGAGGTAATTCAATGATAAAATTTAACTTGCAGAATGAGAATATAAGCTAAATTTTAAAGTACTTAAATTCATATTTAAAATTTCAAATCTAACAAAACAATTACACTTTTTAAGCTGTGCCATATAGTGTGTTGGTATTGAGTCATGCCCCTGCTGGGCGGCTGTGATCATGGGCCTGAACCCGTATTCGATGGGAATTCGAGCCCCCTTGTGCTCCAAAGAGGCCAACGAATCACTGACTCCCTCAAATTTACCAATAAAAGAAAGTTACTATTTTAACTAAGCAACATTCCCAAAGTGTTACTAATAAAATAAGTATCCAAAACCTTCGGTCGCACATAGAAGACCTCATTTTTTATCGTCTATAGCTAGGTCATTGTTATCCTTTTTGTCCTTTTAACTTTCCCAGAAAATGCATATACCCGATTATGAAGATTCAAATACAGCTTGCTGATTCAAATCAGCTACAATAGTTGGTAAATAAAAGAGTTGCTCACCTCAACAACTCATTTTGAAAAGCAAATATTTAATATGCTGTGCATTGTTAAAATTTAAGAAGTTAAGAAAGATTCAAACCTTATTCTTGGAGGGCACTTTCACCTGCCTGAACTAATTATTTGTAGCATCACATAAGTTTTATAACCATGTTGATGTTGTTTCTAAATAAGATAACCTGCTTTTAATGACAAAATGAAAATATTAAATAGGTAACTTAAAATCTAAAGAGTAAAATATAAAAACAAAACATACAAGCTTCAAAACACTTGTTACAGGCATCGAATCGCAACCCTCTATATGGATTTGTAGTTTGAAGTGAAGAGGGGTAACCTTGGATGAACAGGCAATCTTTGGTAATACTATCTATCATCTTCATCGCCAAATTCATACAGATGAATTGCACAATGGATTCGACAATTTGAAACAACTTGTATCTGTTGAATTAAATTAGATGGTGATTTAATCAGGGATACTCAAATAAAGCACCATTTATGCCTATAGTCCTAAGTAATTAAATAGTGATTGTTAATCAGGAATGCTCAAATAAAGCATTGATTATGCCAATTGTCCTTAAGTGCTCTAATCTCCTGTAGCACATACATCTCAATGGTATTGTTTTCAAGAATTACGAAGACTTGGTTATTTTTTATATATAATATCTAAGCACTAGATGCAGAATTTAAACTAATAGTTTTTTTAAACCATGTTCCTCTTCATCTATACAGTAAATGCATCCTATATACATTAGTCAACGGTGTAAAGTTACAATAATCTCAACTACTTGGAAGTGATAATACAAATTCCAATGCTAAGGTAGAGAAAGGGGCATTCCAATCTAGGTAATTTATCTTTAGGTGTCAGTCAGCCCATTCCCCCAAGCTTTGTTTTCAACTTTTAGACTGTGAGGCTAAGTTTTTCCCTTGTCATTTACATGCTAACAAGCAAGTGATAAATAACGTTAACAAATGTTCAAAAAACATTACAGTAATTTAAATTCCTAAAAGGAAGTTCTTCAATGTATTTCAATCTTTTACAAATTGACCTGAAAAAAGAAAATCCCTCCACAAAGAAATAAATCGCAATCATCCTAAAAGACTCTAATTGATGGCATTCCATGAAGTTTTTGAAAGTAGCATCTTACAAAAAAGATCTAAAACTAATGTTTTTGATACAAAACATTATTGAGAATTATCTTACATCAAGCTATGTAGCTCATTTGACAGAGGGAAGGACACAAGTAATTATTTAGAATTCTTTCATGTTGATCTACTTAGCTCACTTGACAAAACAGTTATTCAGTTAATGGAAGACATAATTGCTTTTGGTATATGACTAATATGAGATAGTCTTTTTGCTGATAAGTTCAAACAATATGCCCCTTTTCTCTAGGCGCTCTTGCAAGTCTGTAGGACCAAACACAATCCCTGGAGGGAAAACACCTCCCTTTGGTAAACATTGGCGTTTATCTATCACAAGGAGAGCACACTGAACAAGAGTGATAGGAGTTGTTGCATAACCAATCTCAGGCCCTGAAATTCTAGTCACCACTTCCATATTTGGCTTTGATCCTTGCTGCAGAAGATGACTCTCATCACTATAGCCATGACCTAGAAACCACATCTTGAATGAAGCACTTCTAACCTCTTCTTCCGTGGGGCCCGTCTTCTTGAACTGTCCAAGAGTGAAAATTTCTGGGTATTTGACAAGAAGTGAGCGTCCCCAGCTAAATCTGCCTAGCACGACCACCATCAACCCAATACAGATTGTCCGAGGTATACTCCAGAAACCTTTATAACCTAAGTAAACACCAAAATAAAGAGGCTTCACTTCTGACCAGAATTTCCTCCTCTTTTCCACCATGTCAGAGTTCTCATTGACAGCAGGCAAACCATGTGGATTATCTGCCAACAAGGCTTGTGTTCTTCGAACAACAGCTGCATCTGATGAGGGTAACTTCAGTGCCCATAGTCCAATCGATTTTTGGTGTTCTATTGACTTAGCTTTTGATGCAGGAGGGCCAGGTATCTGCATGCAAAAAGCAATACTTAAAATCCCATAAGTCATTCTAAACTTCTTGTTCTACTCCCAGGCAGCAATAAGATTAATCACAGAAAGTGAACCCTGTACAGTGACATAATAGTTAATAAACACCTGTTATGTATTTCTAAGACCTTATGTAGGATGATTACAGTAGATATCATGATAAATGTAAACGCATAAAATGCATTTCAATATTAATATGAATTCAAATACTTCTACATCCATATTATAATGAGACAAATAAATGCATTTTACAACAAACAAACAAACAAAGAATGTATCTTGGTAAGAGTTCATCCCTACTCAGGTACATCCGATTAAAAGGTGACTGGTTAATGATTTCATTTTATTGTCATATACCAGGCATAACAGTGTTGTCATGTGAAAAAAGCATGATGGAAACACAAACAATTCCCAACTAATTTATCTTCATGTTTGGAAGGTAAATACCTTTAACTTGGGATTTTCTCCCTACAAGCTAATTTCATCTTCATGTTCGGAAGTAAATACCATTAACTTGAGATATTTCTCCCTACAAGCTAATCTCATTCACATTCAAGATTGCCTGCAAACATGTCATGGAAGATAAAGCAGATGATTTATGCCTGCTACTAGGAAAGACAACTTCCATTTTTGGAAATTGCAGTTAGTTTCCTTGTCAACAATATCATGGCCTACATAAAATGTCTTGTCTACTTCCTCATAGTCATAAGGTTCTAACACATCTACCACATTAGGATGACAGGTTTCTAATTTTATGGTTTCCAATTAAATTTGAAGTTCACATCATACAAAGTTTATAGTTGATTTATAACAAATGCTTTGTTCTGTAATTCAATTCAGCTAAAAACCATAGCTTGCATTCAATAAGAGTTTCTGCATTAAAATCTGTGTTGATGAATAGCTGATTGGAATATCCAACACAGTTACAGATCCTAGTCATGTCCACTTTATAGATAGAAAACATATAGAAATTTAAACAGATAAACATTACTTATATGATTAATCACAGCTAAACACAATGAAGTCAAAACTCACTAAATCAAAGTTGGTCGATCATTACATTTCTATTTATTAAACAAAAAATTGAGATACAGTGATAGAACATAATTGACACATTCAGATTCAGTAAGACAATGCAAAATAGTGAGATACAAATAATAAAACAAAAATGATACATTCAGATTCAGTAAGAAAATGCTTTTCCCAAGCTGCTCCAAAGTGAATCATTCTACATTTTAGGGTGAAGTCTCTTCTTTAACATGTGGAATGCATATGAGGGCCCACTAGAGATCTTAAGAAATTAAAAATAGGTAATTTCTGAAACCTAAAGAGTAGGGTGGGGTTCTACGAGGACCCCTTCTCAAGGTGCATGTCCTCAAGAATTTCTGGGCATCCCTGAGATGTCATGTGTCCCAAGGTGGTAAGAAACATGTCTATCAGTAACATTAAAGCATATTTATGCTGAATTTTTGCTACAAAGTGAGATGGGTTTGTCACAGATAAGATGCAGACCAGCCTATGTACCCTGGGGACATGTTCCCTGCATTTTCAGACCCCAGCCGCACCAGAAACATTTCAACTTTCAAGGATGTGGGTACAGGTGGGAAACGTCCCCCAACTGTCCCTGATCTGCAGCCAAAAAAGTAAACATCCCCAAGACATCAATTTTTTTTCCTAAAATAGCAAGGGATCCCTAACAATCTAGGACGATGCAAGCATAAAAAAGGGAGGGTAGGCTGGCCCACAAAGACCTCCACACCCCTTTACAACTACAAATAAAAAAGGCAAACTCATTTTGCCATTTTACATTTTGTGAAGATGAAGACAAACAGTTTTTTTCCTAAAATAGCAAGGGATCCCTAACAATCTAGGACTATGCAAGCAAAAAAAAAAAGGGAGGGTAGGCTGGTCCACAAAGGCCTCCACGCCCCTTTACAACTAAAATTTAAAAAAGCAAACTCATTTTGCCATTTCATTGATTTTACATTTTGTGAAGATGAAGACAAACAAAGAGAACAGCAGTGAGAAGAAAGCAAGAGAACATCAAAACAACATCAATTGAGATAAGTTTACTGTCCACTGCTCATTTGCAAAAATTCTTTTGCTTTTTATCCTAAAAATTTCAAACATTTAAGGAGGATTTTTTGTTTTATTTTGTTTTATATTTGCACTTGCAACTGTGCTTTGAGTTTTCAACAATAAAAACAATGAGCAGCAACGAGGGTGGTGATGGTGAAGAGGTTCAAACTCAAATATGAGATCGTAGAAGTACAATTGGGTTCTTATCAAAGTGGTAAGTCTTGCAGATAAAATAACCCACTTGAATGCTCTTCTGAACTCCTCAAAACTTAGGCAAAGAGCCCATTTAATCCTTAAAAAACCCTTTTACAATTTGCAACAGCCATAGACAAAGAAAAAAATAGGGGGGAGTAGAGTACAACTACATCATTTGTGCAAGAAAGATTATAGGTGCAACTACACAAGGGTTCACTCTCATGTTTTGTGCATAAGTGAACAGTGAATAAAAGGTTGTGCAAAAATAACCCTGCCTTACAAGGCCAAGGTGACTAGGTTGCACATGAAAAGAAAGGCAAGAAATAATTGAATGTCAACAAAAACCATAGCAGCAAAAATCTTTTGGGGAAAAAATCAGTAAACCAAAAGTATAACGGATTTTAAAAAATATATAAAAAATTGTAGAACAAGAGATAAAAACTTTATTTTTTGAAATTGGAAGGCATTTCCATAGCATAGAGATATAGAGAGCAAATAAAATAAAGAGTTTAACTAATGAATTGTAGAAAATAGATTTTTGTAGTTTATATTCATATCGCTGATTACATTGCATTGCACATCTTTCAAACTCAAAGCATTACTTCACATTGCATAACTAATAACTAAATGCTGATAGATGACAAAATTTCAATTAGAATATAGTTTTTTACAAAGTCAACCTAAGCAGTTATGCAATTACTTCACATTGCGTAACTAATAACTAGGAGCAGCAACCAATTGCATTTGCTTGTCATGGCATTCCATGAGACCACATTTCTTTGAGGTATTTTTTCAAACAGCTCATTGCTTGTCATGGCATTCCCTGAGACCACATTTTTTTGGCGATTTTGCAGTTTGAAACGGGGAAAAATAGTTGGCCAAAAGGTCAACGATTTTTTCAAAAAATTGGGGAAAAAATCATCCAACTTGCTGATTTTTAAAAATTGCGATTAATCAGGATTTTTTGCAGATTTATGCTTCTATGACAAAAACTACACAACATAGTATGTCATTGCCTATATGAAACATATATGTTGAGAATCAAAAAGGAAAGGGTTCTACCAAAGGAAAGAAATGGATTACCAATGTTGCAAGGATGTTCAATATGCAATCACAAGAAGTGGCTAAGTCTTCTATTGCCAGAGGCCTTTGCCCATGTCATACCATTTCACGTTGCACATTCTCCTTATTTCAAACAAATTTTCAAAAATGCAACTATTGTTGGTCCTTTCATTTGCTCCTTCCCCTCCCCCCACCCCCCACTACCCACTAGAGAACATAAACTATGCATCAACCTCCTTGATAGAGAGTATTCTAAGATGAGTGTGGTGATGGAGGAAATGAGGCAAGCTTGGATAATATTAAACATCAGTCACTCATCAATATTATTGTCACATGTTTAGTTGGCTATTATTTTGTTTAGGGATGATGAAGGATGCAAACTTCTTTCAAACTTTGAAAGATGTCATTGAGAAGGTTGGGGCCTCAAATGTTGTACAAGTGGTGACCAATTAAACACATGTATGTAATTTAAGCACCTTTTTTGAAACTCATGTTGTGTTCATGCATCGAACGACATATTGAAAAACATAGGGAAGATATGCTAGGTGAAGGCAATGGTGGTAGAAGTTAGAGACATACAAATATTCATTTGCAACCATCACACCTTGCTTAATTCATTCAAGGAAGGAATTCCTCAAGCTCGTGGATACTAGATATGCCAACTATTTTATTTTGTTAGAGAGGGTGCTTGAGGTGCAAGAGCCTCTACAATTAATGATGGGGACAAATGGCTAAAGGTAAACACAACTAAAGGAAGGAGTGTGAAACAAAAGTTATTTGACAATGGTTGGTGGTACACAATGAGGTAAGAAATTTCTGATTTACTATTAAATTACTAACTTATTAACGTTTATAACTTGTAAATTATTTTCACTTAGTAATAGCATTCAACCTTTGTCATTTGTGTCTTAATTTAATTTTTTTAATGTTTTAATTTTTATAACTTGTTAGTAGATATGTTTTCTCCTTCATCTCACCTCATGTAAGGTCATAAGGTATGTTAATACAAACTTTCATAGTCTTGGAAATATTTGTGAGACATTTGACGACATGCTTGGACAAATGAAGCAAGCCATTCATAGTAAAGATCCTCATTTGAGATTTTATGAGGGGCATTTGAAGCCCATTGTGATGCAATAGTGCAACACAATAACACCGTGTTTCATATGGCAACTTATGTTCTAAATCCCAAATGGTATGCTACAAGCCGTGTGAGAGCACCTTTTTCTAATGATGAAGAGGTGATAGAAAGACGTATGAAATCCCTTAGAAAAATGTACACTAATGAGTACTTTACTTTGAACGTAAAGGCTAGCATTTGTAAATCTTTGCAATCCAACATTCAGCAAACTAGAGGTGAGGACAAATAGAGTGGAATTAGTTCAAAGCAACCCCATTGAATGGTGGACAAAACATGGCAAGGATGCACCAAAGTTAAGGATGCTTGCCACTCATCTCTTCTGACAAGTTGTCAATTTTTTTAATACAAAGAGGAATTGGTCCACATACAACTCCATCCAATCAATCAAAAGAAATAGGCTTACGTCTTGACAAGTAAATAAGTTGGTGGTCATGCATAGTACCTTGCAACTTGAGGATTGACAAACTCTTCAATATCCAATTATAGTTGGGATGTTGATCCCAAAGATGCTACACAAGTTGACAAGTACAAGTGGGATTGGTTTGGGATCCATTGGATGAGTCAATCCTTCATAGTCGCAATGACTCAAACTCTTAGGTGAAATCTCAATTCAGCTCTAATGTCATGTATTAAGGTTCTATAATGTATATGATGAATGCCTTATCAATGTTATCAAATGAATTATTTAAAATAAATTATATTTTTTAACTTTTCATTATTTTTTATAGTCATCCCTCACCATCCCCTCAAAAATGACCTCCCAAAAAATCCATCTCAGAAATGCTTCCCCATTCATCCCCATCTTAGAATCTTTGTTTAACATAGAGACCAACTAAAGGATTTATTGAACTTGTGTATAATTCCTTATTTGATATATTTGATCACTTGTTATATTGTTGGGCACACTAGATTCAAAGGTTAATGTTCTTCCACTTCATGCTTTTGCACCAAAATCGCAACAAGCCAACATTGGCTTTCCTCAAATAGTGGACATTGGTGTTTGTTTGTAATGGGTGTTACATTTGGCATTGGAGTAATAGTGCTAAACCCAATCTCTAAGGTTGAGTTTAATATAGCTTTTGCATTTGATGTAAAAGCACCGATTAGAGAAGATGTCTACTCTTCATCTAAACTATTTTCTTTCATACATCAGAGTTGTCTTATATATCATGTTATTCATTGCCTTATGAAATAAATGTTTATCAAATAAAAGAGAAAGTGAATACTTGTTTTGCTTTTCTAAATGCTTGTTAATTTGGAAAGTGGATTGGTTAAAATCATTTATTTTTTATTTTTCTTGCTTCATAAGTACATTTTTTGTTGAATGTGTGAAATCTGACATGTAAAACTTATGGGGCATACGAGGAGGTTCTACCAAATTACCCAAGATACTTAGTAGTTAGATGAATTCCTATGATTAATGAGTACAATTTTTTATAAATGTTCAAGATTAGCGTTAAGATTCAGACCATGGAATGAAGATTTTGAACTCAAGGAATTGACCTAAATTGTTTAAGTGAAACTTCAGTCAAAACTGCAACCCTAAGTATGTTAACTTTCAAACACAAATCTATTGAAAATACAAAAAATATATAATATTGAAATCAGAAAATAGATATCTTTCTGCCTGAAAAAAAAAAATCTTTTTTTTCTCTTACAAAAGTGGGTGCCCAAGGTCATCAAAAAGACCATTAAACTTGGGCGCCAAAGCAAAATAAAAAAGCTTTAAATAATATGACAAATCATGTTTTTCTATCACATAGAATCCCTCTAAATAAGTCACCCACAATAAAACAATAAATAAACATAAATAAAGCACTAAAAGATAGCACCAACTATCACTATATATATAAATGCCTAGTTTGAGGAATCCACATAATAAATATATACAACTAGCCTAATAACATTAATCAATAAATAATAGATTGAAATCAAAGATTCAACCCCAAAAATAGGTCTATATTTTTGTTAATTTATATACCCAATTGTAGGAGAACTAAGTAACCAGCAAGAAAACAAACACTCGCTTCTTCATGAGGAGGGTGTTCTCCATCAAACCTAGCTTCTATCTTAGTATTCAAACTTCCCTTCTGACAAAGGTTTGGGCAAAATATCTACAACTTGCTCATTTGAGGGAGTATACCAAAAAATTACCAATCCCTTCTAAACTTTGTATCTAAGAAAATGGCATGAATATATATGTTTGGAGCAATCATGAAATACTTGATTTTCAAAAAAACTTTATCTCCTTATTTGTTCATTCATTAGCTAAAGGTCTACGCAGATTGTTGAAACATAATAGAGAAAATGGTATTATTCATGGTTGGTAGTGGACTCGAAATATGGAGCCTCAAACCCATCTTTAGTTTGTGGACAACGCAGCACTAATGGGACTAGCTAAAGTTGGAGAGGCTACCAACTTCAAGAAAGCTTTGGATATATACCTATCTGCTTTTGGTCAACAAATGAATGAAGATAAATCTAGTCTTTTCTTCTTCAACACACCAGAGCTGATTCAATAAAGGATTGCTAATATTTTTCACTTTCATATTGGCAGCTCCCGATAGACTAATTGGGAGTTCCCCTATCTCTAAGATCGTCAGCAAGCTCCACTGGAGGAAGATTTTAGACAGATTCCATTTAACGGTCAATCATTGGACAATTTGATGGTTATCTATAATGTCCCCATTTTTGGGTTCTCTTGCATTGCAGTTGGCTCTGACCTTCTCGATGTGTGTCAACCTTATCAGAGGGGTTATTTAATGTTACTAGTGAGCTCAGATGATCTAAAGGACTCAATTGTCAGTTTCCGAAGTTATTCCCAACTTCTAGTGTGTTCTCCAAGATTCTTGGAGAGAGCATCTATTTATAGTAAGTCACTATTTATAGTAAGTCACCCGATCAAGTCTAATTCTCATTATCCATCATTGGTATCACTCCAATGCAGTTAGATTTTGATTCCAATGTTCTTTGATAGTTTATGCATATCAGATGTATTAATGAGTTATACTTTAATTATTTTTACTAAGGTTACTAATTTTATTGAATTAATTTAATGGGCACCTTAGAATAATAGTTCGTTGGAATGAAAATTGAAAGTTTTAAATGTTGGATGCTGATAAAGTGATTTTTGGTGTTGGAAATGGTTAAATAATAATATAAATCACTTTTTGGAGTAACAAAGCTTATTTAATTTATAAAGTGATTTTATATTATATTTTCTGAAAAGCTTCCAGAAATGTTATAAAAGGAGTTTTGGGAGCTCATTTGGGGATATGCTTGAGAATTGATAACATGTTGTTGCTGGTTTTTACTTCGTTCCTCCAAGGGTTTTGCAAGGACAAAAACCCTCATAGAGGACATTAACTACGAAAGTGAAAGATCTTCCTTGACTGATTTGCTGGTGGTTACATTCAAGAACTACGCAGGAGCTTCGTTGATGCAAAATTTCAGTTTGTTTGCCAAACAATAAAGCAGACCATTGTGGGCAAATTTTGTGAAGACTAAATAACAATTTTTTCATTGTCAAAATATTCAGTTTGGACCCTTCATTTGCTGGCCATACCCTCTTTGTGTAGGCCGTTCAACTTGGAGGAAGGGCATGGGGTCTCAAGGCAAGGCACCTAGGTTTTGAATGGTTTGGGGGTGCCATGGTGTGAGGAACACTCAACAATAAAATTGGAGTTGGAACAGCTGGGGTTTGGAGGAGTTGGTTGCCATTTTGGAGCCACAGGTTGTTTACAGTCCATTTCTAGACCATTTATGCACAGCAGCAAATGGGTATGTTTGTTTTGTCATTTTGAAATGATTTGGCTTTTTGGGTATTGTAAAAATCATTGGTATATTGCTGTCCAAACAATATGATAATTCTGTAATTCATTTCCAGCTAGTAGGTAATTTCAAACATTTAAAATATTCAGCGTTGATGCCTTTTGAATATCATTGCAAGTATTTTTATTTGACTGCATTGGCTATATTACCATCAAAACACATTCTTATTCGGACAACAAAATATACATATAGGGTGGTCATTACATTATCTTCTACTAGAAAATTAAATCTTCTAAAATTTGTCCTGCAAGATCTTCCTATTCACAAGTTTCTAATTCTATCCACTCCCAAAAGTTTTCTTAACGAATTTGATGCTCTTTGCAAACAATTCTTATGGGCATGAATGTTGGATCACCAAAAATGGAGCCTTGTGAGATGAGATCAAGTTTATTAACCAAAGGAAAAAGGAGGTTTTGGGCTTAGACTATTTGATCTCAATAGTCAAACCTTAGCTGCCAGATTATATTGGTGCTGGTTCAAAAATCTTGATCAACCCTGGGCAAGAATTCATAATTTTAAGTATCGGGGGTGGTGAATAAGGAGATTCTGCAAATGGACTTGACTGGAAAAGGATCCATGATATGGAGCACAATTAAGAGAGGGGCCTCTCTTATTAAGGAAGGGATTTTCTAGATCATTAATAAAGGTGATAGTGCCTTGTTTTGGATAGATTCGTGGGATATTAACCCTCCAATCCTCTCCTCTTTTCCATAGCTCCAATCCTTGAGTGAAGATTTTTTAGAGGCAGGATGGTCAAGTGTTGTTGATTTCAAATTTTCAAGTATTCTATTCCTATAGGAAGGTTCTTGATCCATCGCTAGAAACAGCTCAAAAATACTCTTGCTTCAATTCTTGTTAACCGTCCCTATTGTTTTCTAGAGGATTCTAATATTCTATTCTAGGGACATGACAATAAAGGAGTGTATTTTGTTACCCTTGGATATCAATCTTCATAACAACGGAAAGGAGGGAATTGTGCTTTTCCTTGGTAGAGGAAAATTTGGAATAAAATTAGTAGGCCAAAATGTAATATGTTTGTGTCGCTCCTAATTCAAAACAAATGCCTAACTTGGGAGAATATGAGGAAAAGAGGAAAAGAGGAAAAGAGGCTTCCAAAGGACCATGCATTTGTGTCCTTTGTAGTTTGTGGTAACAATGAAGAATCTTAACCAACTTTTTTCTTATGTCCCTTCTCTCCAATGAATTGGAGTTAAAGGTGGAATACTTGGAATAGGTCTAGATATGTAGCTATTTTCTTGTCAGAGCTTTGGGATAATTTGGGCCAACCCCCAACTTCAGTATCCTTCCTTAGGGCAGCATGGGAGATTGGTCCTTTTATCCATTGAAAAATTTGGCTTGAGTGAGATAGACGCATATTCCAAGGATGTCAACGTATAGCTTTGCAAGTTTGGGATAAAATTAAAGGTATGCTTAAGGAAATTATTGTGTCCAAGTTTAGTATGTATGATTCTCTATCTTCCTCTGAGGGTCGTGTTGCTTTACTCTTGGAGTTTGACTCATCTTGTGCTACTCAGACTAAGCTTGGCCTTAGAAAGCAACCCTCTCGGAAGGTAGATAGATCTAGTAAGTGGTCCTCTCCTTCTAAATGGATAATTTAAGATTAACACAAATGGCTTGGCTATGGCAATCCAAGTGCAACAAGGATTGGTGGAATTGGTTGAGATAGTGAAGGTTTTGTCCACATTTTTTTCTCTACTTTTGTGGGTTTGCATACAAATAATCAAATGGAAGCTTGGGAATATCTTAAGGCTTTAGAGAGGGTCAGTGAACTAAGGTGGAAAAAGGTTATATGTGAAATGGTTTCCATGATTTTGGTTTCCTTCTTGAATAAAAGAAATTTGCAAGATTCCTCTTGGAGATTGGCTCAAACAACTAAGCAAATTCTTCTTGTTGCCATAAATTTTGATTCTATTCCATTTGTCCATGTCCCTAGAGAGTGGAATAAGGTGACTAACTATCTAGCCAAATGGGCCATAGAGGAGAAGGGTGATTGGAATGTTAAAAATTGACGAGAATTGGCACAAGATAAAATTCATCAAATTCTTCAACTTATCCAAAATGATCAAATTGCAAAGTGTTGTGTGATGGGTAGGGGAAAGGATTGTATGGATAGTTGAACTAGTATCATTGGTTGTAAGAGTGATATTGCAGGAATCCTCAATGGGTTATTCTTCTTTGGTTTTTCTTGATGGCTATAACTATCTAGAAATCTATTTGATGTGTATGTGATTGGTTTTCCTTAAACAAAATTTTATTTTTACCCTTAAAAAATATCTACATATATATTGTCATCCCCCATCGTCCCCAAAAAAATGGCCCTCAAACTACCATCCCAAAACCCCATTCCTTGTCACCCCCCTTCTAATCCCCCTAACACGAGAAAATACATAACTTATGATATTGCTATCAA
Organism: Sequoiadendron giganteum; assembly: GCA_007115665.2. Lineage (NCBI taxonomy): Eukaryota > Viridiplantae > Streptophyta > Pinopsida > Cupressales > Cupressaceae > Sequoiadendron > Sequoiadendron giganteum. The sequence goes on along the minus strand of CM021102.1, from coordinate 599,958,312 downwards.
GATTCAACCATGTAGTTTTCAAGTCAAACTCATTGACTCATGTTTTGTGAGAAGTGGTTCACAAGAACCCATCTCTCATGATAATGAATGGTCCACTTAGCACTCATTACATCTAGGTGATGCTCACAGAGGTGAAGCATTGGACCTTCCTAAGAGGTCACCCATCCCGATACTACTCCAACTCAAGTGCACTTAACCATGGAGTTTTTCCCAAGGTTAAGCCCACTTAGCTTGCAACCCCATTTGCAAAACCTTCAGCAAGGATTGTGCTTTATGAATCATTCATTATAGAGCCCCTTTAGCTCATCAATTGATAAGTAGGAGGTACCTCAAACTTGTTTGAAAAAAATTATTATCCTGAATTCTTCTATCTTGCAAAAGTGAGGTGCCCAAAGACCCTCAAACTTGGGCACACCAATGCAAAATAAAAGTGCTTTAAATCAAGAGACGAATCATATTTTCTATCACATACAATCCCTCTAAAAATATGAAGGAACACAACTCCAACACCACTCGCAATAAAACAATATAGAAACATAAATAAAGCACAAAGAGACCGTGTCAACTATCACTAAATATATGCACCTAGTTTTAAGAATCTATACAAATCACTAAACAAAGGATTGAAATCAGCACCCAGCCAAAGGAGATCCAACCCCAAAAATAAGTCTGACTTTTTTACTAATTTCTGCTCCCAGCCGTAGGAGAACAGCTGAGTGACCAACAAAAAAGCTAACAATTAGGCATGTACAACATATGAGACAAAAGAGGAGCTTTTGTCGAATTCCCCAAGATATCCAGTAGTTGGATGAATTCCTTTGATTATTAATTTATTTCCAAGTTATTAGTTTCCTTTAAGCTTTTCTTGCTAGACTCTCTATGTTTCTCTCGCTTTCCTTAGAACTTATATGCAATCACCATTCTTGGGTAACAAGTTTGTGGCATATTGTTGAGAAAACATTGGCAACTTCTGATATTTCTTTGCTAGGATCTCAAGGGACTTTGTATGACTCTAACAGTGGAAAACTCCTACACTACTTTATTACCGAGTTTGTAGAAGAGAAGGGCAAGCACGGGTTCTTGTTTTAAAGTCATAATAATTTCTAACACTACTTACATGTCATGTCATTGGTATTACAACTATTCAAATGTATTCTTTAATTGATACTTGAAACAAAATCCGTACAAGAAATTGTAGTTAATTATAACTAAATGAATAGGTAGAGAAGGCACTGCATAATTGGAAGGGAAGTCAGGAAAAGGTAAAGAGGAGTCCAAGAAATAACTTTTAAAAGATGATGTTAGATCATAACTACAAACTGTTGTTGTGAAGACAGGATATGAAAAAAGATTTATGAAGAAAGATTATGAATTTATGAGTAATATGAATTGAAAAATCACAATCAGATCTGTAGGGAAATAAAATCTGACTAGCAAAAGGAGAAAAAACATGAAATAAAAAAAGTAAGGATTAATGTCCCTTGTTCCCTGCCACCTGAAACATTTATCAAAATAACCTGACAAAAAAGCAAATGGAAAACCCTAAAAATTACTGTTTGTAGACTGATTCGGACTCTCCGACCTGAAGTTTGGGGCGCCGGGGCCTGGACCTCCTAAGTTTCTGAAGCTCATCCGCGTTAGCGACGCCAAGAACCGCAGACTCGAAAGTGGTAATATTTCCCACAATTCGCTTGTCTGACTCCAACACCAGATATGAATCCACGCTATGCGGCACAGACGGCGGCTCCCACTGCCTAGCATGGAAAATGACGCCCAGCTCGGCAGGCACAGAATCATAACCGCAGGCAGAAACAACGAGAGAACCTGAAAGAAGGGCTGAGTCATGATAGAGCGCCTCCATTTTTTCCATGAACTCCGGCTCGCCTGTAATGTCCAGGTAATCCACGCCTGCTTCCACGCAGGCGGCCACGACGGGCTCGCCGTAGAGGCGGTAGGGCCCCACGCAACTCAGAATGAGACGCGTTCGCCTGCACAGCGCCGCCATGGACGCCGCATCCATCACGTCCGCTTCTATTATGGGGATTGCGGGGGGCACCGCCCCTTGTGCCGCCCATCGCAGCGTCTCCGCCAACTTTTCTCGGTTGCGCCCTGCTATGCCGATTCTTCTTCGCCCTTGCCCATCCGGCCGCTCCAGATGGCTCAGAAATTCTCTCACAACATACTTTCCTGTGAATCCTGACGCGCCCAGAATCACTGCATCCAATTTATCTTCGCCTTCCATCTCCGCATTCATTGTCCAACTCTGCCACTGCATTCCATCGCACTGCTATTATTATTGTATGTGGGTTCCAAATAAACAAATTCCCAGCCTGAAATACCCCAAAACAATGAGCGAATGCCGGCTGTACTGCCGGCTGTTTGTTTCTCTTCTGCTGAAATGAAAAAAAATCCAAATTTTTTACACTTGAACCGAGCTGGCGTGACGTTATAGCGGCAGGCAGGATCGTCATTATATCATACCAAATCTCTTCACACAATGCACGTATCATTAAAGGTCGCCATTGTAGTGGGGGTTAGTTTGTTTTAAGTGATTTAAATTTATTGGTTTGTTTTAGGTGATGTAAATTTATTGGTGTAAGAGAGTTAGAATTAATTTTTGAAGAAATATAAAAATTAAATAGGGGAGAGGATCCCGTAGTTGTGCACCCTAACTATGTGCTTCTCAAAATCTTACGTGAAAATTTCAAATCACTCCCAATTTTTTACAGCAGCTTACTTGGCAAGTCCCCTGCTTATAACTAAGGTTTCAGGGCCACATCATCAAATATGATGCCACATCAGCATGCTTTTTGTCAAGGTGTCCAAAAAGGCCCAAAAAAAAAGTGAGACCAATACTTGTGAATTCACAACATGTTTTATTGAGCGCTGATGTGGAATCACATGATTGGTTGCTTTTTAGATCAAAGGAATACATTTTGTTTAACTATGGGTAGTTATCATCAACACTAACAACTTTAAAGTCACAACTATTAGTCCAATATTGATAAAAATATTGGCCATTATATTAACAACTACTATCACAATTATTGAAACATGCTCAGGTACTCTGTCCTCTCCCCTAAATTGAATGTATAGATATTGAGTTCTAAATTTAGTAAAATTATAGTGTAAATATTAAGAATCTATTTTGTTCATATGTTAAAATTTTAAAAAAATGAGAGATTGTCACTGAGTTACGAATTTAATTGTGTATTATCCAAGTTCACTTTCAATGTCATGTAAGTGATTTCTAAATGTATGAATTTAAACCTAATTTGTGGTTCTAAACTTGTAACTTGCAAATCTAAAATGACAAAATTTTGTAGTCTGAAACTTATTTGCATTTGTGTATGCTCTCTCAATTTGTCAAGGAATAGTTGTTTACAAACACCTTTAGGAATATGTTGGATTGTGAGGGGTCATGTTTTTAATCAAACTCCTAGATGGATTAATTCAATAACAATGAATCAAAGTCAAGAACCACGACCAAGCATACAATATGCTCCTAGAATGGTGATGTAATGCTAATGTAACAAGATTATTTTTGTTACTTGATGGTCTTTTGATTCTCCTTTTAGGTTCTTAGATGATCCATTACCATTAGGATTAGTCTTCAAATACTCCACTCTAATGAGCAATTTGGATAATTCACTCTTAGGATTAGTCTTCAAATACTCCACTCTAATGAGCAATTTGGATAATTCACTCTTTAGTTTGCTCACAGTAGTCAAATGGAAAATGTGACACAAACTTAAATTTTAAATTTTGCATTTCAAATTTTAGGGTTCATATTTGTAGGCATTGAACTGATTCACACTCATGTGCCTAAACTAAGTGGGAATGGATCAATTCAACACTCATGTACTAAAACTAAGGTAGGCAATGAAATATTTAAGGATTGGAACTATTTATGAGGATGAATGATGATGGGATTAGGAACAAGTAGTGTTATTTTTCAATTTCCATGTAAAATAGTCTTAGACACTAGTTGATGCATTATAGGCTTAGGCACTAGTTGATGTATTTAAGGACAACCAAGTCACTATGGACCCAAAACATAAGGGAAGACGACATGGCTATGCAATTTTTACAATTGCGTTTTTTTCCCACTTTGATTTGTATGTGAATTACCATGAGAATGCATGTCAAATTAAAATCAAGCATCCAACATGAAAATTAAATATTTTTCCGTGCTCAAAAAAAATTATTGTATAGTAACAAATCATAAATATAGATCATGTATATACTTATCATCATGAGATACATTTTTATAACCTATAAGAAAATATTGTAATGAGTGGCATCTATCAAGCATTTAAAAAAGAGCATAACTATAGCTTGCTAAAGCATTTTTAAAGTGAAAACAATAAAGTGAGATTCTATCTCTTACAAAAAGTGCAAAATATTTGACTGTAAAAATGACTCTAACAAAGTGGACAAATATAAAAAGGCTCTATCTAGGTATGGAACAAGATATGACTCTATAGATAGCACGATAAAGCTCTCCAACTATGCCAAAATGTACTTGTGGATAATGAAGATGTAGAACATAAAACAAGGACTCACACATTTCAAATCCTATTATGCACCTACTGTATACCTTTTTTCCTACAATATCCACATATGATGTTCCATTTATTAAGAGGATTAAAAATAATACTCAAATGGAAGGGATTTAGTGTGAGAGACATGATCACATGAACCAACAAATACAAAAGAAGGAAACACCAAATTACCCTCTTGATTCAATAAGAGAGTCCTCCCGAGAAAATTATAAGGATTTGACACTTTATATTTAGTGCATTTACAATTATCACCAGATGCATTTGATGTACAAAGAGTACAAATACTCAAAAACAAAGGTATTTATTGAAAGTACAACTTTGATATATTTCCAAGAAAAATTATCAACACCAATGTTTAGTGCTAAAAAAAAAATGCAAGTTTTAAAAAATTGGGACTTGAAAAGGAGTTTGTATGTGCTTGAATGAGCCCTTTGAAATTTAAAAATGGGAACTAGGAGAGTGACCTTTGATAATCTGTGATTTCTAAAATATTGTGTGTGCCAAAATTACAAAATAATAACACCACGAAATAGAGCACAAAAGATCATCCCAAATAAAAAAATATTGCTTGAAAAAATTATTTGGTATGGCCAAGATACGAGCCTTCGAAGTTGGAGTGCCAAAATCAAACTATTGATGGAGAAGGGTCAAACTACAGGGGTTAAATTTGTTGATGTTAGCATGATGGTGTAGCCAAATTTAGGGGTCCTCCAAAATTGGTGAAACACTAGATAAAATGAATTAAACTTAGTTACAACTTGAAAATTTGCAAAATTTAGAAAAATTGCTACTAAACTTAGCGAAGATGCCAAACAAGCCTCTAAATGGGGCAAGCTGACCTGTTGTACATGCATGCACCATACTATAATTTACAAGTCCAAAAGGGTATGCCCTTTTTTAAAATTTATCCTTTTTTTTCATTTGATTTTTCAAAAATACATTTATACATAAAAAATTTATAGATTATTTTACAAAATAATTTATTTTGACTTGCAAACAAATAATAAAAAAAGATTATCGTTTTAATGAAATAATATGTTGCACAAAGATTCATATGACCAATTTTTTTCCTGATAGCTCTAGGTCACATGTTGGAAAATCAATGATTTGATAATCGATTTTAAGGCTTTTGAGGCTTATGACCACAATGGTGAGCTTCATTTCGCTCTAGGACACATTGTATGAAAAATGTTGGTTGAAACTCCCTTTGATATGAAAGATTGTAATTTTAGAGCTCTGATATCATCTTGGAGTTGGATATTTGACCCTCGCAACCTAATAAATCCTATAAAACAATGATAAGCCTTCTACAAGAGATTTTAAATAAGCCAAAAATATGAAATATATTCATACAACATGTGTGAATCCAAAAAAAATAAAATTAAATATGATCCCCTTGAATATGTAGAAAAGGTGTGAGATAATAAGGTAGGTATGGACTCTAACCTCCACCATAAGTGTAGGACATATGTCCATGATGTGTCATGTGCATAGGACAAGTTTGAGATAGGTGTCATATTCGCATAAGATATGTATCTCAAAAGGTGAGTACATGTGTCCCAACCACATGAGGTGAGAAAAAAATGTATGCCCCTAAGTGGAGACTTAACTAGTGTTAATAAAACTATCCTAGGTAAGCTAAAAGCTAACTAGTTTTATAATGTCACTATTTACACTAACACGTAGAACATGGGTGTGCTATTGAAATGGATGAAAGTATTGGAGGATAACAAATAGCAAGAGATGGAAGGATGGATAGACCAGGATAAGAAGGTTGGTTGAGGGGAGGGAGATGAGAATGGATGGGGTGAGATAGTCATGTTGAGTCAATTTGATCGACCTTTATTTGTTGTAGCACTTGACATTACGCGCCAAGGTATAAGGACTATGATGACAATGTGCCAAGTGCATGCAAGACCGACCCAAAAGCAAAGGTTTGATGCAAGCATATATCATATGGCACCATGATATGGAAGATCATGATGTCATTGCGGTGGTACATTGAAAGGACTATGGCATGTGCATACAAAATTATAATATGCACAAGGAAGAAAGCAAGCATGCATAAACAATGCTAAGAAAAATAATATTTCTGCCACTAATCAAGTTAAAAGTTGATTGATTGACTAAGATGATGATGATGATGATTTATGTTTTACAAATTGTCATTCCATACATTTTTCCTCTTTATGATGAATAAGATAAAAAAAATATTGGATTTTATTTTTTAATTGCCATAAAATACGAGAGCCTTTCAAACTAGACTAAAGCATGCTTTGCTAATCTCAATCTAGCAAAGGAAATCTCTTATTCTAATGTCAGAAAATGTATGCTAAAGTATGCCTTCAATTGAACCAACCAATTAGCAAGCTTCTATACACCTACATCACTTTCGAATGGTGAAATCTCATTCTTAACCTCTACTTTGATTGAATAAAGGTTTTTTTGGAAAAATTATTTCACCCTTTAAAGTCTCTTCATCCCCATTGGAGTATACACGGCCTTTGCCTTTATCCAATCTTTTTATGAGAATCTCTATTAGGCCTTTCATGGGCTCCATTGATTGAGAAAAACTTTCTACAACTTCCATCTTGAGAAATCTTGCTTTGGGTTCCTATTATTCTCCTCCACCTTCCATGCTTCTCAACTCCTTTTCCACTTACAAGACATCATGTCTCTTTGCATAGGTAGTATCTTCTTTTTACTCAATCTTTTTGTGGGTGTGAACCTACAAAACATTCACAAAAATTTCCCAAAAGAAAGGGTGTGCTTTGATACCACTTAATCAGTAGACTAGGGTGAATATTCCACAAGTACAGTCACCAACTTACAAATTTAAAACTAGTTTAAGAGACCATTAATGACTATAAACTAATAAGCACAAATGAACAAGGAAACAAAACTAAAAGAGAGAAAACACCTAATCAAGGAGCCAAGTTTACTTTGGAGAAACCCACTTCAGCTAAAAACTCCAACTAAGATATGAGTAAACACTCACATAAAGTACTTCAATTGGTGTTTACAAGTAGAGGAAGTTGCATAAGCTTCAACACAAATGAGAATAGCCCCAAACAACCTTTACAATCTCTTCAAAATATTCCCTACCTCCATTGGTGTGAGACTCATAAGAAAATAGAGTATTCAATATAAGAAATCAACTACTAGACCTCTAGAATGCTTGAGCAACAAATAAGAACTCAATGTGCAACATCCACAATATTTATAACATCTCATCAATCTAAGAAGCTAAAAAGTCTTTAAAACCATGCCAAAAGAGAGAAAAACTAAAAATTGGAACATCACCATATATCACAAACTATAATGACAAAATTGTACCTTACAACAAAGGCAATTTCATTCCAGGCATGATAGAGATGAATTCACCATGATAGATTATGCTTTCATCATTGCAGAAACTAGAAATTTTGCTACAACCAGCAAAATACTTGATTTTTAGGGTTTTCTCACACACCAAAGCCTACACATTGATGTCCCATACCACCCTAAACATTTTTCAGTGTCCAAAAAGTTGTCAAGTATCCTAAATCATGTCATTAAGTACAAAAACTAGATCCCTTATGGATCAACCAAGATCAATTATTCAATTTCAATTACTATTTTAGAGTGGATGGGCATAGTTTTGGCCTCATAAATGAGGTTGCTTTGTAAGGTCAAAAAAAGTACTTTGATGCCAACCAAACAGCTTAAATATTTTTACATATTCAAGGTCCTCTCACAACGTTATGCACTTTCAAAAATTGGCACTTTGTTTCAAGCTTGTATGCAAAATTTGTGGCTTCCAAAAGATGGAGGAAATGATGAGCATTGAAGGGTTGATTTCATAACTGTCATGTAGTGATAACAAAATTGTCAAACTACCAATTATATCATACCAACACTTTCAAAACTACCCATGTGCAAATGTTGTGGTTTCTAAAAGATGGAGAACAAGATGAGCATTTAAGGGTCAATTTATTCATTGAAATGTTGTGATTACAAAACCATTATTTCTAAAAGGGGCCTTTCCTCACTATCAAAGCAATCTTGAAATAATCATTTAGATGAAAGGGGCAACTTCATCCAAACTAAACATGCAAGAATAGAAAGGAACGGGAAAGTGATTTGTCTTCAAATTCTCATTGTTTGGGTTTCTAGTTTGAGCACTAAACATTTTTAAAGGTGCCTGTTGTTTCCCAAGAAGGGAAAATAAGAAAAACAGTATGATCTTTGGATGCAAAGCACAATAAACAAGAAAGTGAGTGCAACACAAAAGGAGGAGTTCTATGTAGAGACACAAGTAATGTGGTTAGAAGTACTGCAACCCAAAGAGCACTAGTAAAACAAGAAACGTGTGGAGTGAGTTCTTCACAATTGTAATTGTTTCTAACATTCCAAGCAAAGCTCAAAAGATGTGCATTTGCCATTTCCAATTGGTTTTCCTCACTTTGAGGTTTCCAAGATAAATTTGTTTCTCTACAATATGATTTCCTTTTATTCATGCTTGTTTATGAAGTATAAATCATCCTTCTAGGCTTTGAATGTGCAATCTGACTAAAAGGAATTTGACCATCATTTGGTTGAAAGTTCAAATAGCATAGCACAAGGTGATCATTGATTTTGACCATTAATGTATGCAAGCATAATCAAGAATTATTTGGTAGTTTTGAAAAGCACACTAAAGGATTTGGTTTTAAGATGTTAACCAAGATTGCTTATGATGGAAAATAGCTTAGAATAGACAAGGTATGATCAATTCCATAAAGTTTGAGAGAAGACCTCATTATGCAAGTTTGAAATATTTTGGCAATGTACAAGAGGTTGGAGAACACTCAAAAATACAAGTTATAAGAAAACCTTACAAAGATGAGGAGCCCAATGAATGGAAATAGAATTAATAATCTAAATAAGAGAAGTTATGATAAATAGATTTATGAATCCAAAATGCAACAAAATAAGCAAAGCACTCACACATGAACACAAGATATATCTTAGGTGGAGCATTCAATTTCTCTTACACAATGCTCTTATATGACTATTTTTAGTCACCCTAAGATGTATTTCTTTATTGTCTTTGTATTTCCTATCATAAGCGCTCTTACAATGTAACTCTCGCGTCATAGATGTTCTTACACACATTATGCATATTTCTTAAAACTTGCAAGGAGAATCTCAAGTTTCCTCTACAATGAGACACCCTATTCCTAACAATCTCCCACTTGTATACACTACATAAGCGGCCCAAGAAAACAAAGATAGATTAGAAGCTAGGGGCAACAATGCCCATAGCTTTCTTGCACCAAATGAATTTCTCAGTACTCACTAGCTTCTTCATGTATCTTCTCACAACTCCCACAACATAATCATTGCCTTGTCTAGCACACACCATGGCAACATGGCTCACATTCTCAATACCCTAAAGGCCCTTAGATTTGAACTTCATTCAACACACTCATTTGCAACCAACATCTATTCCAGCTAATCTTTTAGCAAACAACTTACGATCAATCTTGAGAGCCAATGGTCTTTTGATTCATCACCAAAGAAGGTGTCACCACCATTAATGATTATAATTTTCATATTCATAAAACCACTCCTTATGAAGAGTCATATGAAAAGAAGCTCCTAAGACAACACCATGCATTATCAAATTCATGTGTACTTGAAGATGCCAAGAATGCATCTTCTACTTCTTCAATGGAGATTTTTGAATTAAAGGAAGAGGCATCATCAAATGCTTTGTCTTTATTAGTCTACTTAATCTTGCCTTGCTTTTTAATATGGCCAAATTTACCACAATTCCAACATTTTACCTTTAGACCTTCTAGGAGATTTATCTTTAGACTTTGATTGTCTATCCACTGACTTATTCTTGCATTTTCCGTGAGAACGACCACTTACAAACAAAGTATCCTTTGTAACACCTTCCATGAATTTCCATATCATTTCTTCCTAAAAAGGGGCTGCAATCACTTCTTCAAGTTTCAACTCAATAGAGGTACTTTTAATTATTCCAACAACACATGTAGTTCCTTTGAAAACCTGCCACAACACTTGTCTAAACACAATCCTAGACACTTGATTTATATGCATAGGGCAAACCAAGGAACAAGAAATGATTTCCAATACCATGGGCATGAAACCTTGATCAAAACCCTCCAAACAAACCCATGTGCCCCACCTTATGAATGAATTCCAATGCTCCATTGGGAATTTTTTGACCTCTACAAACAAGAAGTCCACCTAGTCAAACCTGTTGATGTTATTACAGCGTCAGTCTGCACTTCCCAAGAGAAATATATTAAATGAATATCAACTAAAGCATGGGCCGACCCTATATTGTGTCATATCATTTACTTGTTGATTGGCCGACCTAAATTGTATTTTATTATTTATCATTATTAGTATAAAGGCCGACCCAAATGAAGAGGCGCCAAAGTGATATATATACAAGGTCATTTTTTTATTAAGGACAATTTCGAATTACAAGCAAGTTCGTACCTATTATTGGCAGAGCAGAAATTCGCATTCCTAGAAGAAGTTCATACTTGAGCAGTAGATCATCAATTCTGTAGCAGCAGACCAATTCAAGGAAGAACAGATTCATTTGTATCTAAGCATTAAGGAAAGTGCGAAATCATTAGCCATTGTTGGGTTGTGTTGTAAGCAGATTTCTGTCACTATATTCTTATATATATAAGAGAAGCATTTGTTGGGTTTTTCTCCCTCAAGAGGAGGGTTTTCCTAGGGTATCTTGTTGTGTTCATTGTCTTATGTGTTGCATTTCTTTTGTACAAATTGATTATCTAATCTGATCTAAGAAACACTAACATGGTATCAAAGCGGGTTGAAGTAAAGATCCAATCAGATTTGGTTAAGCAAATTCTCCAGGAAGTAATACAAACAGAAACTCAGTCAGGAAGTAATGATTGAAACCATTACTCAGGTATAGGCCTGTTCGATGCACAAATAAATGTCCAATGTGGTTGTAGTGGGGAAGAAAGGAGCCAAGAATAAACTCTGAAGAGAAAACGGATACAAATCTTTAATGAATATTAAGAGCTGGAGGATTCTCTAAACCGCTGCTTATCTATTTCTTGGAGTCGGGAGAGAATCACAGGTTTGAATCGGCTAGAGGAGAGAGACGACTTCAATTATGTGGATGTCGTGTGAGTTTGGCTTTTTCACAAAGAACGGGAAATATATTGCGAGTTCTTAAGAGTATCGGGTTCCTTAGCTTGAAGCTACGCACAACTGAAGGAGAGCACACGGGAATTGAACTCTGGGAGAATTATCTTAAAACGGCCTTCAGGAAGATTTCTGAGTGGAAATAAATTATCGGGAGCCTTACAAATATAGCCACCGCCATCTAATGCAATTATATTTAGGCTGTTGTGTAAATTTGAGAAGCATCGAGTGTATTTTACAATAATCAAATGATAAAGGTTGATGCGGCAATTAGAGGAAGTATCGAAACTGTAAACTATTATCAATGATCTTTCTTTCCATTGTCGCCTAACATGTCTATCTTTTTTTTAAATGACCTGGAACATAGTGGAAAATGAGCAACCACGACTTATGATGAGAACGGGAGCCGCCGCCATGTTAAGGAATTGAATTTATATTCGGGAAATCTGAATGCATGTCTATTAGGCCTGAGCCATTGGCGCATGACATCATACAACAAATAAAGAACAGTCATTATTTATTTGCAACATTACCAACAATGAAAGTCTTTAGGGCAGAGTCTAAAGTAATTGTTGAAGGAAGTGTGCCAGGTCAAGGAGTTAAGGCCCAGAGCACAACTGTTGAACATGAGTTTGTTGAAATGTTCTGGAGCTGTAGGTGTTTACTTCATGCAAAAACATGGTACATCATCGGGCGAAGATGATGGTTGTCAGGAAGAGTAAAATGGCTGCAACACAATCAATAGAGAGATAAGTATTTATTCTGTTTATAATTTTTTTTTATTCAATTTGCTGAGTTGTGCAAATCTGACATTATTTACTTAGGATTATGTGTGACCAGTAAAAAATGACCACTGTGAAAAGATTCTTTACATTTATTCATTGTAAGTAAGATCATGCTAATTTGTAAAGATTGTTTTTTTTTGTTTTGTTGAGATTAGCTCTTCTGAGAAATTGAAAGAAAGTCATGTCATGATTGATGCATTGATTATCTATTACTCAGGAGATTTTTTTTGAAATCCATGAGATAAGTATTGCATGGTTGAATAATGTTCATGAATTGCTTTGTAGTGTAGTTATTAATTCATGCTCTAACATTGAGATAACCTAAGCATCAAGCAACCTGCATCTGGAAAGATTGGATATCGAAGTCATACTGAATGGAGAAATGATCAAGCTTGGAGTCATAGCTTGCAATCATTGGACTACATTGATGACTGGAGATATCTCTCGAAGACAAAGTACCTTTCAGGTCGTCATTGTGTTCAAACTGTGAAGGGTACGGATTGATCTGAGCTCAAGTACAACGTATCACACTATGTCCAGCATTTGGACCTATCAGAATAGTTAAAAAGATAAGTATTCCTTGGTTTCTTAGTTATATCATTTATTTATTGAATCTTGTAATTAAGAGAGATAGTAGACTCTCTTGAATTGTGTTGTGTTCACTAGCATAAGATCTTATTGTCTCTCATGATATAACTTGTATGATTCTAATCTTGATATTTCTTTGGATAATTATGGACTGTTAGCAATCTCTATCTAAAATGCTTCCTAGACAGGTTTAGGGGGAAGAAGATGATAAGAGAATTACTTAAGTGATGAAAAGCTTGAGGCATCTTGTGAAGAAGTCATGTCAACCAAAGAAATGATCAAGAGGGAGTAAACACTAGAGGGAGTGCATCTCTAGAAGTCTCCTTCGCAATCTCTGAAGCCAGGATCGAGAGGGAGTCTCAGTATCAGTCCATACTCAAGAACGATGTTTGGGATATAGTTCCTAGACCCAAAGACAAGTCTGTGGTGTCTTCTAAATGACTCTTCAAGATCAAGCATGCAGCTGATGGGAGCATTGAGAAACACAAGGCTAGATTTGTGGCTAGAGAGTTCTCATAAAAAGAGGGAGTTGACTATGAAGAAAATTTTGCTCCTGTGGCTCGTTACACGTCTAGTAGAACCATCATTGCCATTGTTGCATCTAGAGGATGGAAGATTCACCAAATGGATGTAAAGACAACTTTTCTGAATGGCATAATAGAAGAAGAGGTTTGCATTGAGCAACCAAAAGGATTTGAGGTGCATGGGAAAGAGTCTCATGTCTGCAAGCTGAAGAAGGCCTTGTATGGTCTTAAACAAGCTCCTCGTGCTTGGTATGAAAGAATTGATCAGTATCTTTCAAGTCTGGGTTTCTCAAAGAATGATGCAGATTCTAACCTCTACTTCAAGGTAGTAAATGGTGAAGCATTGATTTTGGTTTTATATGTTGATGACTTGATTATTACTGGTGAAGAACGTCTAATACTAAAATGCAAGAAGGAATTAGCTTCAGAGTTTGAGATGAAGAATCTAGGTCTTATGCATTACTTTCTTAGCTTAGAAGTTTGGCAAAAACCAGATGAGATGATTCTAAGTCAAGGCAAGTACACTGTTGGCATTCTCAAAAGGGTTGGTATGATTGACTGCAAACCTATGTCTACACCCATGGAGACTAATTTAGATAAATTGAAAGAAGCTGCAGCTAGTTCAGAACCAGTGGATTCTACGATGTATATATAGTTGATTGGTTCATTGATGTATCTAGTTAACACTAGACCTGATATCTGCTATGCAGTGAGTGCACTTAGCTAGTTTATGTGTGAACCAAAGCAAATACATCTTGTAGTAGCTAAACATATCCTGAGATATTTATGTGGCACAATTGGATATGGGTTGAGATATTCTTCAAATGTGGATTTGGAGCTGCATGGTTTTACTGATTCTGATTGGGCAGGATGTGTCTCAGATCGGAAGAGTACTTCTGGTTGTTGCTTCAGTTTGGGGACTGCTATGATCTCCTGGTGTAGCAGGAAACAGTCTTCAGTGGCCTTGAGTACAACTGAAGCAGAGTATATTGCAGCTTGTGTGTCAGCTCGTGAGGCAGTGTGGCTTCGTAAGCTCCTTGCAGGATTGTTTGGACAATCAATGGAGCCTACTATCATACACTGTGATAATCAAAGCTGTGTGAAGCTTTCTGTCAATCCTGTGTTTCATGACAGAACAAAACATGTTGAGATCAAGTACCACTATATTAGAGATATGGTGCAAAGGAAAGCTATACAGTTGAGGTATATCAGCACTGAAGAGCAAACGGCAGACATTCTCACCAAGCCTCTCGCCAGGATTAAGTTTGTATACTTCCGAGAGAAACTTGGTATGGTGGAGAATGCAGCCGTGACTGAGAAAGAGTCTCAGTAATCAGTGATCCTTGTTGAGAATGCAACTCTTTGCTGAGAAAGAGTTGAGGTGCAAGCCCTTGTTAATACAATTCTCTGCTGAGAGAGAGTTGAGGTGAAAGTCCTTGATAATGCAATTCTCTGATGAGAGAGAGTTGAGGTGAAAGCCCTTGATAATGCAATTCTCTGATGAGAGAGAGTTGAGGTGAAAGCCCTTGTTTCCACCCTCTGGGAGAAGCTATGGTGGATGTCATGTGTGTGACTCCATGACAACATCACGTGAGAGAATCCGTGATGAGTTTTTACCATCTATGGGAGTAGCCATAATGGTTAATATCATGTTGAGGTGATATTCTATTTTGTTTTCATTCTAATATAATGTGTCTTGTGCAGATGGAAGTTCATCCCTAGCTGAGAGGGAGTGTTGATGTTATTACAGCGTCAGTCTGCACTTCCCAAGAGAAATATATTAAATGAATATCAACTAAAGCATGGGCCGACCCTATATTGTGTCATATCATTTACTTGTTGATTGGCCGACCTAAATTGTATTTTATTATTTATCATTATTAGTATAAAGGCCGACCCAAATGAAGAGGCGCCAAAGTGATATATATACAAGGTCATATTTGGTTATTAAGGATAATTTCGAATTACAAGCAAGTTCGCACCTATTATTGGCAAAGCAGAAATTCGCATTCCTAGAAGAAGTTCATACTTGAGCAGTAGATCATCAATTCTGTAGCAGCAGACCGATTCAAGGAAGAACAGATTCATTTGTATCTAAGCATTAAGGAAAGTGCGAAATCATTAGCCATTGTCGGGCTGTGTTGTAAGCAGATTTCTGTCACTGTATTCTTATATATATAAGAGAAGCATTTGCTGGGTTTTTCTCCCTCAAGAGGAGGGTTTTCCCAGGGTATCTTGTTGTGTTCATTGTCTTATGTGTTGCATTTCTTTTGTACAAATTGATTATCTAATCTGATCTAAGAAACACTAACAAAACCAAGTGCTCTATTTGGAGCATTCAATTGATCTTATACGATGCTTTTACACTCATGTATTTTTTACCAATCAAAGATGTATTATTTCAATATCTTTGCAACCCCTATCATAAGTGCTCTTACAATGTAACTAATGTGTCATGTATACTCTTACACACTTAATGCATCATATATGCTCTTACACAATGTAACTTCCATGTCATCATGGCATTCCTAGTGGTAGAATCAATCTTACAACAAGAATATCAAGATTCATCTCCAATGTGGTGCCACATATCATGAGGGCCCAATATTGCAATAATATTAAAATATTATTATATAAGGTTTACAACACACCTTCCCAACACCCAAGCCACTAACTTAGAAAAATTAAAAATTATAAAAATCCACACAAAGTAGGGGTGTCATTCTTTAGCTAAAGCTAAGGATGATTTGAAGCATCAAATTGTTGAGAAGATTGCTAATAAATGATAAAGTAGCCTAATAGTACCTCAAGAGGGAAAAGAGGAACCTACAAAGACAAAGATGCCTTCAAACAAGTGAGGAGAAAAGGAGACTACCATTTCCAATAGATGCAAATAAGAAATGGGGAGATTACACTCCACCTACTTCACCACTAGTTGAACCTAAGAAAGAGGCAAGCCAACATGTAGGAAATCAAGAAATGTAAGCCAAAGGTAAATAATCAATCTTTTATTTCAATTACAAGAAGGAAGGACATGTTGCACAAAAGTGCAAGTATCATGCTCCTTGTACTAGTTGCAAGAAAAGTAACCATAGTAGGATAATGTGCAAGACAAACACCACTAAGGTAAATTAAAAATATTAAAAACCACACAAAGTATGGGTGCCATTCTTTTGCTAAAGCTAAGGATGATCAAATTGTGGAGAAGATTATTAAAAATGGTAAAGTAGCCTAACAGTACCTCAAGAAGGAAAAGAGGAACCAATAAAGACAAATATGCCTTCAAACAAGTGAGGACAAAAGGAGATTACCATTTCCAATAGATGCAAATAAGAAATGGGGAGATTACACTCCACCTACTTCACCACTAGTTGAACCTAAGAAAGAGGCAAGCCAACATGTAGGAAATCAAGAAATGTAAGCCAAAGGTAAATAACCAATCTTTTATTTCAATTACAAGGAGGACATGTTGCACAAAAGTGCAAGTATCTTGCTCCTTGTACTAGTTGCAAGAAAAGTAACCATAGTAGGATAATGTGCAAGATAAGCACCACTAAGGAGCCTATGTTTCATAGAAAAGGATGAGATGAGAAGAAGCCACTCTCCAAGCTAGAAGGGAGAGAAATGTCAAGACACACGAGGTAATAAGTTGATTGATTTGATTATGTATAAATTTTACAACTATTGGTCTTATTGCAAGATTGAAGGGCATGTTGAGATGGCAGGTGTTGGAGGCTTCATTCAAGGTTTCAACTAAAACATGCCAAAGGCAAGAATGAGCAGCCCACTAAATTAATAAAGGTTGTGTAATTTTTAGCATTCTCACATTTTCGTGCATGTTTACCTTAACCACTTGTTCAAGCATTTGATAATCTAGGTAGAAGAACTCCAAGTTTAGAGAGTAATGCAATATAGAAAGCATTCTAAGAAAGAATGAAAACAAGGATTAAAAGAAAGGTGACAACAAACATGGTTTGTGTGAATCACCAATCATGAAATATGGGTCAATGGTTTGACTGAAAAATTGTAGTTGCATTATGATAAAAAATTATAATTTAACACACTACAAAAATATCGCCTACTTGTTATTGGATGGGCTAAAAGGGCTCTATAATGAATGGTCCATAAGGCACAACACTTGCTGAAAGTTTTGCAAATGGGGTAGCAAGCTAAGTGGACTTGATATGGGGGGAAGCTCCATGGTTAAGCACATATGAGTTGAAATAATATTGGGATGGGTAACCTCCTAGGAAATCCCAATGCCTTACCCCTATGAGCATCACCTTGATGCAATAAGTTTTAAGTGGACCATTCATGCTGATGAGAGTTGGGTTTGTGTGAACCGCTACTCATAAAATATGGGTCAATGTGTTTGAGTCAAGAACTATGCAATTGAATCCCGATAAAAACATCATAATTTGGAACACTAGGAAAATTACTGCTTGCTTGTCAATGTATGAGCTAAAGGAACTCTATAATGAATGGTTCATAAGGCACAACACTTGTTGAAGGTTTTGAAAATGGGGTAGCAAGCTGAGTGGGCTTAACCTTCGAGGAAACTCCATGGTTAAGCACACTTGAGTCAAGGTAGTACTCACACTTGAGTCAAGGTAGTACTAGGATGGGTAACCTCCCAAGAAGTCTCGATACTTCACCCCTATGACCATTACGTAGATGCAATGAGCAGTAAGTGAACCATTCATGTTCATGAGAGATGGGTTAGTATGAAACACTACTCATGAATTATAAGTAAATGAGTTTGACTCAAAAACTATGCAATTTAATCCTAATAAAGACATCATAATTTGACACGTGAAAAATGTTGCCTACTTGTCAATAGATGAGCTAAATGGGCTCTATAATGAATGGTTCATAAGGCACAACACTTGCTGAAGGTTTTGCAAATGGTGTATCAAGTTAAGTGGGCTTGATCTTGAGGGAAACTATGTAGTTAAGTGTACTTAAGTCAGAGTAGTACTAGGATGGATGGCCTCTCAAGAGGTCTTGATGTTTTACCTTTGTGAGCATCTCCTAGATACTATTAGTGCTAAGTGGAAATTCATGCTCATGGGAGATGGGTTTATGTGAACCACTGCTCATGAAATATGGGTCAGTGAATTTGACTCAAAAACTATGTAGCTGAATCCTAATACAAACATCATAATTTGACAGATTGCAAAAGATACAACCTACTTGTCGAGATTTCACATTTTCCATGCAAGTTTATATTCAGAATGCACCAACAGTAGTATGTTCAATGTTGTAGCATGCATATGAACATTGTAACATGGAGTTATATGCTTCATTTCAGAATTTCAGATGTTGTACCCTGCCTAGAATTGTTTTGGTATGCACATAACAATTTGAGACAATTGCAGCAAGTTGTAGCATGCATATTTGGGTTGTTGTATACACAGAGGAAAAAGTTGCAGCAGGATTTCAAAACCTGATTATTGTATGACAGCAGTGGTAAAAGCATATTGAGGGACATCTGGAGCATGCTTATGGTCCCAAGAGTTCTTCCACCATGGTAGAATAAGTTGCACAGAATTTGGGTCATTGAAATACGTGAGAGGCACACTAATGGGGAGTGGAAATGCACAAAAATACTGTTGTGTATGCATGTTGAGTAACATACATGTTAATTAGGCCAATTTGTTGCATCCATGATGCAAAATTGAGGAAATATTGTTGATATGACATGTTAATGTAGCCCTGTTTTCATTACATTATATAATTAGTGTTTCTTTGAAGTCATTGAAGCATAAGATCTGAGAATGCACAAAAATGCTGTTGTGTATGAGTAACCTACATGTTAATTAGGACAATTTGTTGCATCCACGATGCAAAATTGAAGGAAATATTGTTGATATGGCATGTTAATGTAACCCTGTTTTCATTACATTATATAATTAGTGTTTCTTTGTAGTCATTGAAGCATAAGACCTGAGATGGGGCGGCCATGTAGAGGGTAATGTAGCTTTCATTTGTTGTTGCTTGAAAAACTAGGATCTGTAAAGTGCAATGCATGCAAAAGTGGTTGTCTGTTGTAAGTTTCTAACCCACTTACATGTATGATCTTCTTCACTGATCATTGAAGTAAGTATATGCAAGCAAGAAGCTCAAGTGAGAGCTCCAACCTAGTCTACAAGCAGATTCCAAAAACCAAGAAAGGGCACCAAATGCATTGGAAGAATTCAAAAGGTCCAAGAACATATTGGTTATAGGGCAAGCACGAAATGGTACAGCATTTTTCAGGGAAGTAAGGATTGACACTTCCAGAGAGGCAATGGTGATAGGAATCCCAACATGAGAAGATTAAATGGTCGATTCCTATCTTTTCATTTTTTAAGCTTTTGGGGACCCAAAAGCATTCGGTTGTGTGAGTGTGTTCCATAAATGGATCTGATTCATCACCAAGATCAGTTGTTTGAGTTCAGCAACTGTTTTGGAATGGATGGACAAGGTTTTAGCCTCATAAATGCAATTGTCTTGCAGGGTCAACAATAGTTCTTTGGCAGCACCCAGAGTTGAATATTTTTACATACTCAAATTCCTTTCAAAAAATTATGTACTTACCAAAAAGGCAGCAACTTGCTTTGTGTCTGTATGCAAAAGTTTGGCTTCCAGAAGTTGGAGAACGAGATGGGCATTGAAGGGGTGGTTTTGTAACTGTAATGTGGTGGTTAGAAAACTGCCAGTTCCATAGAAGGCGGTTTCATAACTGCTAGGTTGTTTTTGAAACTGCCAGTTCCATAGAAGGTGGTTTCATAACTGCTGGGTTGGTTTTAAAACTGCCAGTCTAATGAATGGGCCAATTTTGTTATGGACAAGCAGACAAGTAAAAATAATGTGCAGAGAGAACATTGATTCAACCCGTAGACCTATCTATCTAAAACAGCAACGCTCCATATTAGTCATTTAGTTGTCTTGACTCCATTTACTGGCTTGTGGAGGGCAGTTTTAAATTTGCTTGCTGAACATGCTTCGCTGATGTGAAATTGATTCAACCTAATCTGTTGTAAATGACTTATTAGGAAATCCTTCGCTTCTTTATGTTTTTTCCTTTCTGCCCAGTTGACACCTTGTTGGAGTGTAATATCGATAGCTCCTGTTGTATACATTCTGTAGCTATTTACTCTGTATGATTAAGAATATTTACTAGCTTTTCAGTTGGAAAAACAAGCTACTCTCAGAGACAAACTCTCTCTGATTTAATTATTAGTCACAAATATAGTGGATTGTGGATTTGCGTATAGCAACCAAGAAGAAAAACATGCAAAATACATATCGAAATAACTGAGTCAAAAGTCACCCACTTTGTAGGAAAATTTTGAGATTGTTCAGAAAAAGAAGAGAAAAATGTAACTTCAGGAACCTTAGCTGTAAGAAAACTTAAGGAAATTTTAATCTGCTATTAAGAAAATAATTATTTATTGACTCTTACCTTTAGAATTTAGATGTACATTTTGGAGAGAGCTAATCAAAAATTCTCTCCCCTGTTGCGAACCCTAAGAATATGACAGCACTGAAAATGCAAAGGAATGCTGGAATACAAAAGATCCGAGTCCAACTGTTTGGATTTGAGAGATCCATATTGGCAGCTTTGGCCGACTCAAGAATTTGACCTGTCAAACCCACACCGACTATTCCAGCCAGCGTGCCAGCTGTATTAGAAATTCCCATTACTATACCTGCATAGCGAGGAGCAACATCCAAGTGGTTAACAGCAAAACCTGCTCTTCCAAGTGCTAGAAAGCCAAGGGACACAGAGGAACAAAGGACTGCTCCCCAGGAAGATCTCAATGTAGGCATCATCATCAAAGCAAAAGCGGCAACAAGAAAACCTCCAGTGTTGAGCCATTTCCTTGTATTTGTCACAGAAGTTAGCCTTTTCGTGATCAGGTAATCAGCTATCACTCCACCTATATTGGAGAACACAAACATATTCAAATAGGGGAGTATTTTTGAAGAACCCATTTTCTGAAGGCTCAGCTGCAGACCCTTTTCAAAATATGTTGGCAGCCAGTTCATCAAAACATAAAGCGCATAATGGAATGTAAAATTGTTGACAACAATGGCCCAAATAGGCAAGCTAAACATTAGATTTTTCCAAGGAATGTAAGCACGGCTTCTCTCTGTAGTAATAGTGCCAATCAAGAAATCATTGTTGTGTTCTTTGTCTCCAGTAAGTGGAAGCAAATCCTTACTGTTGGCATATGTAGTAGATTCACCAAAGCCAGCAGATAGGGCTTTTGAACGATCTGAGCGTGGGGGATCAGTGGCACACATAAACCAAATAAATGCCCAGGTGCCACCCATGGCTGCCTCTGCTAAAAACACAGCCCGAGGTCCACTGAACTGGACAATGCCAGGCAGAAGAAGCATCCCTGCAGCGGCTCCAAAATACATGCCTGATGTAGTAATGGACACAGATCGTGACCTTTCATGAGGTGGAACCCATTGAGCCAAAATATTATGAATCGAAGGAAATATGAAACCTTGTGCCACACCAACAAGGAGGCGAGCAATTACCAGTGTTCTAACCCTCCGAGGGTCCAGGGGCACCACTGCGGTTATCAAAGACCACACTATAAACGAAAAAAGAAGAATGCGTCTGCCCCCTATTCTCTGTGCAGCCCAACCACCAGGAACCTGTGACAGGGCGTAGCCATAAAAGAAAGTAGATAGAATTAAGCCCTTTGTTGATTGGCTTATACCAGCTGCATCTGCTGCTGCTGTGTATGCGATGGAGAAGCCCACTCTTTCAATGTAGAACACGCAGGTACACACAAATGTCAATGCTACAATGACGTGGCGTGTAGCGACGCTTCTCCCCATTGCTGTGCAATCACTTTTGACAATCTAAAACATTACCTAGCCCTCATATCCATGTTTGTCCGCTTCTCTTCACTGGTACATCTACATTCTGCAGCGCCTGGATCTGGATTGTACAGAGGCACTCTCAAGAAACAAGCTTTCCTACTCCTTTGTTCACGGCTATCCCCTACATGCTTAGGTAGCCTCCGTTCAACATTTAGCTTCCTTTGAAAACTCAAGTCCATTCAAACACTTAGCTTTTACCAGGTCCTAGTCAAATCTTCCATGTATGGATTTTCCAATCGCTGCAGAAATAATTTGAATTTGAATGCGCACAATTTTCTCGGTGGGTTCGATTTAATGGCAAAGGCGATTTTTATAAGCTTATAAAAATGAAATTTAAATATTAATGGACTGCCTTTATGGGATCACATTTCATGAAATAATGAGAAGAGAATGAAAAATTACTTTTTGCCTTTGTGAATATAAAGGAATCATCTATTCTTTTTTTAAGTGTGTATTTTGTATTTTAAAAGATCTCGAGAGATATTTGTTTTTACTTATTATGTCAATAAATAAGAAGCATTAGATGAAATATATGGATCGAAAGTGTTGATTAAAAAAATCTATAAAAAAATATCTTGATCATATAATTTACAATCACTATATGATTGTGACATATGAAAAATATTTTAAATTTTAAATCCAATTTGGACGGAGAAAATCATATTTGGTTTGGGACTTGATCATAGCTTAGGACATTAGTTAGTGTCACTTGAAGAGGTTGAGGCAGGGTAAGAATTTAAGCCTTTGAAAGCAAAAATTATAAGAAAGGAGAACATTCCAATGTTATTCTTCATAACTTTTTGGACAAAGGATTTTTATTTCTTGAGAATCATTTGGAAGGCTTGGGAAATAATGAAAAAGTGCCTAACCAACTGCCACTTCACCAAAAGTGATAACATGATCATTTTGACCAACATATCAATATGATGGAATTTAAAACATAAAGAAAAACCACTTGCTTTAATCCAAGGATGCTCAACAAAAAAATGGGCCCACAAAGGAACTAAATGTTTCAGTGAAATTTTGAAGAATGGTAAGTTAAAAGATTGGAATGATCTAAGCACAAAGTTCAATATACCTCACAATAACTAGAGGACATACACAGTCCTAAGGGAAGCTTGTAGTTAGCTTAAATTCTCGGTGGAAACTGAAATTGATAACTCTCAATTTAAGGAATTTCAATGGCAAAATGGCAATAGTGTAATGAAAACAAAGGCAAAAGAAATATACTTCATGCTAATAGAACAAATAGATTTAACAGAGCATATGAACAAAAGATGGGAAATGAACTTGAGCAAAAATCAGTGGCAATTTTTTTTTCAAAACAACTGGCTTAAAGAAATAGAGGCTAAGAAAGCTTGTTTTAGATGGCTTTTAATAATTCAAAAATTATCTTTTAAAAGCAAGTATGATGACATTGAGTGTGTAGTTTATGCAGAACACCTAAAACAATTAAACACATTTTCTTTGATTGTATTTTTGCTAAGGAAATCTAGAACATGTTTTGCAACAAACAAAATATATGGGAAATAATGGAGAACCTTTGCCTGAAAAGATATTATTTAATCATAATGTAAAAATGGGGAAAAACTCTGCATTATTTTGGTATTGCCTTTCAACTGACATCTTGTGGTCCATATGGAATGAAGACAGGTTTCAAGGGAGGATGAGGTTGCTTACTGAGTCTTACAAGAGACTCATGCTCTATAATGTTGCTATGTAGGTATATATCACAGTAGAACTCTCAAAAGAAAAGTTTTGGAGATACTTGGGGAATTGAGAAATAAACATTAGCATTATGGAGGCCAAATATGGACACATGTGGCAGGAAGGACACCTTGGGGTTGATGTATTTGTGAAGGCTCTACAAGCATTCCAAGACGATCTTATGGAGGGGCAAAACAACAAATCTGATAAGACATAGAATAAAGGGGATAAAGCACAAAGATTCTCTGAAGAAGAGTAGGAAGCAGTAGAGGTATTGTTGACACTAAAGAATGTAAAGAAGGATAAAGGATATATGCGTGCTAGCAGGACAAGGTAACTTCTACAGATGGGCAGCAAGGGTCATCATTTTTGTATATTTTGTATACTTGTAATTGACAATGTTATATACTTATCCAGGGATTTTGTATAGATATTACCTGATATACTGTTGTAACTAGAGATAGTACTACTCATAATCTTAAGTACTAATATGTTGTAACAGGGGATAAACTGTCGACATGTTGTAACAGGGGGTAGTCAAGGGATTGTGTCTTAGAAGTAACTTCCAAAATGTAATTTGTATATGTTAAGTCCTCTATACTTAATAAAAAAGAGGATTTTAATGCCAACAACAAGCTATGGAAAATGCAGAGGAAGGTTGCTAACTATGAATTCAACATTAAGTCTCTTAGAAATTTCATAGTGGAGTTGGTACAATCATAAATTCTACAATTCCTCGTACTTGTCCTCTCCAAGGCCTATAATGAAGGAACTTCTATAGACCTACAAGATATTTTGTGTAGATTCACCTTTAGTAATATTTGTAGAGTTGCCTTTGACATAAATCTTGCTTATTTGCATCCCTCTCTGTGGCAACTACCTCTTGCCTAAGTTCTTGGGGATGCAATAGAATTAAGCTTCGTGAGATTTTTATACAGCGTGCCCTTTCTCTATAGAATCCAGTGTGTCCTTAACCTCGATTCAAAAATGTGGCTATATGAGGCAATTGTTATGGTGGGTGATTTTGCCATGAATGTTATTCACTCTAGAAGAGAAGAGATCATTGAGGATTAACTTAAGGAAAGTGATTCCATTAGAAATACCATCCTTTCTAAATTGATGATAGCAACAAATGAATTTGAAATAGATAGTGTGTGCTTTTAAATATGCACTAGCAACTTATTATTTAAATATATTTAAAATATCTCTTTTATTTCATGTACAAAAATGCAAGAAAATATCACCATCCTCTTTTTATAGAAAATTCTTGTTTGTACACTCTAAAAAAGTTATTATTGTTTATATTGATGATTTGTTACTAAAAATGCAAGTTACAATATAAATGTGTCATGAGGACCACATTAGCCACAAGCTAGCACAAATATATACAAAGTAGATCACTTAGCTTAAATCTAAAAGGTTATACAATTAATTTAAGGTGCAAAAGAAAATTTCAATACATATAAACTAGAATAATAATATTAATAGCAAAATGAAATATCATATGTGTTTGTGGATAGTAGCACAATAATTTATTCCCAACAATATTTCTTGTTATTACTTCCGTTGTAAGCATCAATCACAAAGGTACCAATGGTTGGAGAGATAGTGCTTGTACTATCACTATTGTCAAAATTCTAATACTTAACTTCCATATATCAACCTCTTTTTCATTTTCTTTTCCCACAATTAACCCATAGTTATGAATTTTATAGTATAGCTTTTGAAATTCTATATACTCTGTTATGAAATTTTCATCTAGTTTTCTAATGTTGTGTAGCTAAAACTAGGCAAACTTAATATCTAACTTGTAGACTATAATTGAGTTTTCATCAACAATTTTCATAAACCTACTTTTGGGGATCTCTAGAGTCATAGTAACCTATTAAAAGACATAAAAAAGGGCAAATCTAATTGAAGATTTTGTAAGGTGCATCCTTTTGTCTTAGTAATATTTTGTGTTTCTCATCTTCTAAAGAACCTGTAAAATATCAATAGAAAGCACAAGCCAAAAATAATTAAACTTAGGACTCAAATCCTTAACATGCCCAAAAATAATCTCATGTCAAGAAATATTATACCTACTATCCCAATCAATCATATTTTCTATAAACATAGACCAAATCCATTAACATAAGGAAAAACAAAAGATATGATCAAAATTTTCAAGGATATTACGTATAAAACAATTCAAAGTACAAAAACCATTAGTATAAAAAAGGAGCCAACAATCATTTTTTTAATGAAAAGTAACCATCTAAAGCAAACTTTTTAGGGTTCAAGATAATTGTTCCAATAGTTAAATAAATTAGACCAATTCCTATCAGCCAAGCTAATATTCTAGTTTTTACATATATGGGTCAATACATCTTTGGAGTCAATTAGGAGTCTATACAACCTTTTACTATCAATATTGTAAAATGGAGTTTCATAATACCACTTCAATTTTTTAATAATTTATGTATTGAATTTAATAGTGACAAGAAATTTAAAACCAAATAAAGCTTTCTTCACCATAAGATAGGTTCTATTCGATTCTAATAAAACATTTTTTCTTTTAAATTAGACCAATCCATAAAGTTCCCAAAAATTATAAAAGTGTTAATCTCTAATATTAATTTGTTATCCAAAGGTGTGCAAGAATTTTCAATGAGCTAATAATCTTGACAGGATAGTGATGGTAGGGAGGGAGAATTTTGTAGGGTCGTGATCATTAGTGGTTGTGATATGCATGTCACTTGGTTGTCGTTGCATGCTATTGAATGTGTATCCTTTTCCTTGTGAGTGTTGTGTGATGCATGTGGGTGGGTGCTAACTGAGATTTGGGGTTTCAGTTTTTTATTTTTTTGCTTTCTTTTTTGTTGTTGGTGTGGTTGGGAAGAAGTGTGGCAGGAGGTATAAGGCGGCAATTTTTGAATTCTATCAGTTGTTCGATGTTTGTTCGAGGCTCCCTTGTTAAGGGTTTTGGTCCTGTATTTTCCTCGGTAATGGATCGTGGGGAAGCTTTGAGGGCCATTGGTGCTTTGGATTTTAGAGTGGCAGTTGGAGTGAAATCTACATCTCTATCAGCGAAGGTTTTTGTCAACAATTTATTTTCTAATGATTTGAGGAATGGATGATTCGCTTCGTCTAGAGGTCCTCGTATTCTGAAAATCAATGGGTGCCTAGAACAAAGCAAGTATAGGCTAGTGCTTGTAATTCAACCAAAATCAATTGTGGAAGATATTGAGTATTTCTCGAAACATGCCCTGATTTTCAAATTCATGGGAATGAGGGCTTTACTTCGCTTTCTAGAGATGTGGGATCAGCAAACCTAGTTGTCGAAGGGGGAAATGGAAGTAATGTTGTTGGAAAATAGTTATTTCATGGTGGTTTTCAATTGCATGGTTGATCACAACATAATTTTTTAGGGTGGGCCTTATTTTCACAACCAAATTGGTTTATTTATTAAGCCATGACACATTGGCTTTAATCCTTCATAGGAACTCTCAAATCAGGTGTCGGTCTGGGTGTGTCTTCCTTGATTTCCAGTTGAATGTTGGTGTAATGATATTTTGTAAATGGTTGCTTCATTGTTGGGGAAACTAGTGGGTCCTTCTCAACAAACACAGGATAGAAAGGTAATGATTTTTCTCGCATCTATGTTGAGATTGATTTGAGTAACCTTCTTCCAAATTCTTTGGAGATTCGTGTGGG
This sequence comes from Sequoiadendron giganteum, assembly GCA_007115665.2. Lineage (NCBI taxonomy): Eukaryota > Viridiplantae > Streptophyta > Pinopsida > Cupressales > Cupressaceae > Sequoiadendron > Sequoiadendron giganteum. The sequence continues at coordinate 599,930,376 of CM021102.1, read as the reverse complement.
GTTGAACTCTTGGGTGCAACAACTCAATTATGAGACACTGCCTTTCCGCAGTCGCTTGTCATGAATATGGCCATTTGCAGCAGCGATGCCTGTGGTATAAATCTTATGAGACTCAACTATCCCAACCTCCTCGTAACCCCCTTAAGGTGGACAAGGGTAAGGCACCTATTCTTGGTGATTTTGCAGGAGCTGAGGGATTTATTACTGTCAAGGCCCATAATAGGAATCATGGATAGAAGAGGTCTTTTACGGAGCAACAAGAAGGGGACACCTTTAACAGATTTGAGGTTTTGGATGACCTCAGTCAGCAAGAGGTGAACCCAGGTTTGATGGTTATGGATCAAGGTGTTGTGGAGGAGGTTCGAGAGGGAAATTTTCCAAATAATGTTCAAAATTCACAGGATGTTGGTGCATTACAAATGGACACTAATCTTAGAATGGTGGTTGTTGGGGCTCTTAAGGGCCTTGAGGATATGAAGTTGGGTGGGTGAGGATATGAAGTTGGGTGGGGGAGAGATGTCCCATCCATTGGTAAAATTGGGGTCTAATTTGGTAAAAGGTAACAAGGCACCTCCTTCTTTGGGGATTCTTCAGAAAGATCTAAAAAAAGGTTTTGCTAAGAAGTCTTCCAAGGTTGGGAGAAAGAAGGATTTAGAAAAAATCAAGATGATGGAGGAAAGGTTGGTGGAGTCAGGATCTGTTAAGACTTTGGACTCTCATTTTTCTAGCTTGAACAATGGCCCTCAACAAAAATCTATTCGTGATTTGGTGAGAAGTTATTCTCCTGATGTTTTGTTTATATAGGAAACTAAGTTGTCTATTGAAAGTATGGTTGGTTTGGTGTCAAAGCTTTGGGGGAGGGTTCAATGTCAGTGTGTTGGTGTTGATGATAATGTTGGGGGTGTGGCTTGTTTATGGAATCCATTGAAGATTCGTCCTCTATGGTGGGTGTCCTATAAGTCTTCTATTTTGGTTGTGGCTTCTAGTTGGAAACATGAGAAACTATTCTTCTTTCAAATATCTACGTGCCGATTGATTTTTTTTGTAAGCAATATTTATGGTCTCATATCAAGTATATTCAGAGCTATGCTCCTCTCTTCTCCTGGATTATAGCAGGTGATTTCAATGCGATTAATGATTTAGATGAAAAGAGGGGTGGAAATGTGAGGCTGGATCCCTCTAATTTCCTACTTCATGATAACATATTTGCCTTGAATCTTGTGGATATCAAGCCTCAAAATGGTTATTTTATTTGGAATAATAGGAGACTGGGGGAGGATTGTATTGCTGAGTGGCTTGAATGGTTCTTGGTCTCTTGCTTCTAGATTGGTGGTTCTTGGTCCTCTTCTTCTGAGATTTTGGATTGGAGGGGATCATATCACTGGCCTATTAAATTATTTGTTGTTTCTTCTCTCGTTGCTAGATCTCTCTCTTTCAAGTTTCAACTTATGTGGTTAGGGACCCTTCTCTTAGGGATCATGTTGTTGAATGGTGGTGTTTGGGGAGACCTACTTTTGGCATTGCTATGTATTCCTTTTCCAAACAGTTGCAGTATGTGAAGTACCGACTTAAAAAGTGGAACAGGTAGTATTTAGAAATATCCTTCGTGCTAAGGTTGTTTCTCAGGATGAGTTGAATTCTATCACTCGTGAGATTAGAGAGATGGGCCTTTCCGAGGATTCTCTCAGGGAGGATGTGAGGGATTTGAAATTTTTGGAGTGTGAGTTGAGGGAGGATATATTTTGGAAATAAAAGGCTTAGATTGATTGATTACAAAAAGGGGACAAAAAAACTTCCTTCTTCTTCAACTCGGTTAAAGATAGGAGATGTGGTAATCTAATTCTTTATCTTGTGAATGACAGAGGTGAGCATTTAACTTCTTTGAGTGATATTTCCAAAGAAGCTTTACAGTTCTTTGGCTCTTTATTCAGTGAGGAGCCTTAGGATGTGCTGGTTGAAGTGAACCGGGTGTTGTCTTGTATTCCTTCTCTTGTTACTAGGGAAATGAATGAGCACCTTTTGGCATGCATATCCTTGGATGAGTTGGAGGTAATCATATTTCAGATGAAGAAAGGGAAAGCTCCTAGTCCTGATGGCTTTCCAATCGAATTCTTTCAAGAATTTTGGGACATTATAAAGATAGACTTATTAGAGGTGGTATGTGAATCTTAGAGAAACAAGTAGATGTTGAGGGCCTTGAACTCTACCTTCCTAGCTCTCATTCTTAAATGTGATGGTGTTGATCGGTTGAGTTTATTTTGGCCTATCTCTCTCTTTGTAATGTGGTTTACAAAATTCTTTCTAAACTGATTGTTGAGAGGTTGAAGCAGTGGCTTAGCAAGCTTATTTTTGAGGAGAAGGGTGGCTTTGTGAATGATAGGAAAATATTGGATGGTGTGGTTGTTGCCACGAAAACTATTCACTCTATGGTTGTCTCCAACGAAAAAGTGATGTTCATCAAGCTAGATATGGCCAAGGCATATGATAAGTAAAGTGGTCTTTCTTGCGCAAAGTTCTTATGACTTTTGGTTTTGCTAAGGAGTGGGTCATATGGGTTATGATTTGTGTTACTACCACTTCTTTTTTGATGTTGATAAATGGTGATTCATCTTCCCTATTTGGGGCCTCCAGAGGTCTTCATCAAGGGGACCCTCTATCTCCCTATTTATTCATTCTTGTTGTTGAGGGTCTGGGGAGATTGATGAAGAGAAATGTGACACATGGTAACATCTAGGGTTGGGTGTGGGGAAATGGCTTGCCCCTCAATCTCACCTACAATTTGTTGATGATACTGCTTTGATGGGTATAGCCAAGGTCAGAGAGGCTACTAATTTGTGTAAGATTTTGGATATTTATTTGGCTACTTCTAGTTAGATGATTAATGAGGATAAGTCTTCCATTTTTTTCTTTAATACTCTAAGGCTCATTCAACAATGGAATGCCTGTATTTTGAGGTTTCAGATTGGTTCTCTACCTTTAATTTATCTTGGTGTTCCTATCTCTATAGGGAACCTCCCTATTGGTTCCTGGCAGAACATTCTTGATAAGTTTCGAGTGAAGGTTAATCATTGGACTCATCGGTGGTTGTCCTTTGCCGGTCGGGTTCAACTTCTTAAGTCGGTGGTGTAGGCTTTTCTCTTGTTGATTTTTGGAATAGTTTGGGAAGACCTCCTACATAGGCCTCTTTCCTTCAGATTATGCGGGGCATTGGTCCTACCTTTATCCTTTGGAAAATTTGTCTTGGAAGGAATCATAGGATTTTTTGGGGAGAAAAGATACTGATTCAATAGTTTTAGCAAAGAATTACTGGTATGATTCAAGAAATGGTGGTAGCTAAATGTGAGGTGGATTTCGCTTTAGATAAGAGTGATGATGAGATTGTGAATAGATTGGGTATGCAGGGTTTGTCCTCTGATTTTGTATGTGTTAGAAGAAGTAGGTGGGCTAAAAAGAAAGTTCAGAGGATTAGTAGATGGACGACTCCTCCGGAGGATGTCTTGAAAATTAACACTGATGGTTTATCTAGGGGCAATCTTGGACCTGCGGGGATTGGTGGGGCTGGGAGAGACTATTTTGGCTATGTGGTTTTCTTCTTCTCCATTCATAAGGGGCAACAATCCAACAATCTTATGGAAGGGTTGGCTATTCTTGGGGCTTTGGAGCGTGCTTATGCTTTAGGCTAGCATAGGATCATTTGTGAATCTGACTCTCAGATCATGGTTGATCTGTTGAATGGAAAAAATCTGGTTGGGGTGAATTGGCAACTTGCTTCGATTGCTCGTCATATTTTGTAGTTGTGTTCTATGTTGGAGGTGGTGTCTTTACCCATATCCCTCATGAGTGGAATAGGGTTGTTGATTGTTTGGATAAGTGGGCTTCCAAGCATGCTGGTGATTGGCAGATAGAGGGATGGGAGTAGTTATTCCCTAATTATTGCCAATTTTCAGAGAATATTATTTCTAAGGACATGGCTGGCTGAGGGGTTTGGTGTTGGTTGTTTATTTTTGTTGGGTTTTTTGCTGTTCCTTATTTTCTTGGGAGCCTCTTTGGTCCTTGACCTCTTTGTAATGGCAATTTCTTGATATCAATAAAGTTTTTACCCTCTTTTATTAAAAAAATATTCATTTGTTATCCCAAAATTCAATAGAGCATCCATGTAGGAGAGTTAAGAAGGTTTATTTTTCTAGTAGAGATTCCACCAAATAGATGTGAATCTATAGAGTTCATTTTTGCTTCTCTTAATAGCATTATTACCCAAAATTAAACTTCTTACCATTTCCCAACCTTTTTATGCTATTGAAAATATTAGAGCTTGATGGTTTGACTGATAATTTTCCAAAAATAATATCATGAGGATATAAGTTCTTCCATGCTTTAGCCTTTTTTGGCATAACATTATGAATAATATTCCTTATTAAGATCGTTTGAGGTTCATTGCTAGTGAGATCTTTAACAATCCACTTTGTATGTAAGACCACAACTTGGATTTTTTATCACATCCCATTTAATATTTCTAATTTAATTACTAAATTATTATATTAATTCTTTAAATAAAATAATTAGTTAGACAATTTGATTATGCTAAGTATTGTTGAAGCATAAGTAAGAATGATTATGCTGACAACTAACTATGCAAGTGTGAAAAGAATCGTTGACACTCTCTTAGGTTGGAGAAAGAGTTTCATTGAGGAAAAGGTTTTTGCCAATGAAGATAAATTTTCATGATGGAATTAACACACACTTACCTAGACTTACGTGTAGTTAGGTTGCATGTGTGAATAAGATTAGGAATCTTGGGTTTCACTATTTGAATAATTACATTATTTTTTGAATGATGCATAAATATATTTGCATGAGAATGAAATCTCTTTATATAAATCTAGATAAATTAAATAATTTTGGAGAGCTCATGTTAATATTGGATCATGAACCAAACTTAGGACAAGATTGTGCTACTTATGTGATATGTACTTGTATTTTGACATTCCATCAAAATGGGGCTCAAACTAAATAGGAATTGGAATGGGAATGCAAATAAAATTATCCTTTTATTTGATTATTAATATGATAAGGAAACAAAATTAATATTAAATGTCTTTCAAATTAGAACAAAAAATGGCTTGAGTCTAAGAAGTTGAATATTGGTGTAGAGTAAAAGCATGAGAGAAGAGAAATGAAGGAGGGGAAGGAAATTGGAGTGAATTGAATACACCTCTAATGGTTGCCATGAGTGTGAACAAAATCCCACTAGTCCAGCGAGCTCTGACGAATTCCTTCTTCCCAAATCTAAATGAATTGATGTGATTGAGGTGGAAGAATGAATGCGCAAAGGGAAACCACAACTCTAAACTTAGAGAAATTTGGGGCACCATAAATGGAAGTGAGGGAAAAACTATTGGACAAGAGAGGCACCATTTGAGGAATCCATTCAACATCAAGGTGATAATGCTAAATTCCAAGGACTTGCAATCAACCACCGATCGACTCAAAGAAAAGGTCATTTTTCTTATGAATGGGTAGGCACTTGGGGAACAAGGGCAAGAATGCACAAATGGTGGGCAAAAAAATTGGGGATTGGTGGTAATTATTAAATCCCTACCTAATGGTTTTCTTCTAATTGAATGTGGAACTAATGAAATAAAAAACAAAATTCTTAGCAAAAGGCCATTAATGATGGATGGATGTTGGTTCTACACAACTGATGATGCACAATTTCAATCCCCTAAACCATAAAATTGGTAAGAATTCAATGTGGGTAAGACTTTGTAACTTTCCCTCTGAGTAATGAAATGAAGAATAACTAAAATCGATCGAGGATGCTCTAGGCTCCTTTATCCAAGCAGAGGAAAACTTCTCAAAAGTAAAATTTGGAGTATATGTAAGAATTTGCATGGAAATAGACCTTTTTTTTTTTTTTGCTAGGTAAATTGCTACTAAGGGGCAGCACCCGATGCTTTTGATTGGAGAAATGAACTAGTGTGGTCACATTCGAGGGACCACATCCCCTCGATTCAATAACTTTGTCTCTTTCCCAATTTTGTCATTTTTAGAGTGGGATCCATGTTGCTTGATGAGATACGCCTCATTCTTCTTCCTTTTCCTTTGTACCTTTGTCCAAATTTCCTCTGCCAAGCCTCCACCCATAACCTCTACATCTCCTCTGGTTATTTGGCTTCCCTTTGGGGAAGAGATTCTTGAATTGACATCCTCAATCCTATGACGATCTTCTTGCTGAGATTCTACTGAGATCTCTGTATCAACAAGATTCCCAATTTGATGCCAACTTCTTTTCTTTGGGGTGTTGCCAGTGGGAGCATCTCCATCAAGCAACGCTGGTGTAGAGGAAGTGTCCGTTGCCTTTGAAGATGTTTGAAAATTGCTCGGTGGAGCCTTGCCCAATGCAATATCAACAATTTTTGGAGACATCTCAACCTCACCATCCGACCCATCCTTTTCCACTGAATAATGTTGGGGGGTGGCATCTTTCCACCAAGTAGCTTGGGTTTCCTACCAACGTTTTGAGCAATGTGCAGCCATGTGTCCAGTGCTAAAACATCGGCGGCAATGAAAGGGTAGACCCTCATAATCAAGCAGTTGATTCCACTCCAACCCCACAATTTCCAGAAGGACATTCGCAGGGAGATCATTGGCTGTATTTATCTCCACTAAAATGCGAGCGTAGGTAGTCTGTAGAAAGTTTGAGGAACCCTCATCCACCCCCAAATACTTCCCCAATGAACTACCAATGGCTTCAAAGCATGAATCAAACCAGAATTGAAGAGGAAGATTAGGCATCCTTACCCAAACTGGAGCCAGATCGAAGGATTTTGTGAGAGGATTGAAGGAGGGGTGCTAGGGTTTCAATAATAATAAATGTTGATTCTTCCAGCTCCATTGGTATTCATATAGAACTAAGTCTTGGTATTTTGAGTTTTTGAAAGCCACCACAAAGAGTCCCCTTGCCATGGGGTAAATCTATACATCCCCCTCCAGTTTAGGTTTCCAAAACTCCGCAATCCATCCATGTAGCTCTGCGAGGCTTGGCCAGAACCCCCGAAATCTACCAACTAGTCCTTCTTCTGTAAAATACGATATGTTTTCAGCCACTTCATCAACAATCTCCCCAAAAAATGAAACCGTTGGGGAAGAGGTGGCACACTGGAGAGCCCTAGGAGCCTGTCTTTTACCATGATCGTTGGCCTTCACTCCAGATCTCCCCATCCGGTCATTGCTCTTCCCCCTGCTCTTTTGTGGAGATCGAGGTAGAGTAGACCTATCGACCGCCTGATGAATTGTCACTTTTCCTTTCCCACAGATCATCCTTTCTTGTCCTTCTACTGCCATTGTGTAAGAGCGACCAGGGTTTGCTTGTTGACTCCCTTTGACTAGGCTAGATTGGGGTACTGCAGAGGCATCAAAGGGTGCCCTAGATGCGCCATCCATTGTCATAGATTTCATCCTCTTCCCATACAGACTTCCTGCCTTGCCTTCGTTGAGCCTCCATGTTTTAGCTTGCTCTTTCCCCACTTGAGATTCCTCCACAGCTGGGTCAAATCCATGGAAAGACAATGCAATGATGGAGGGACAGACCGAAAAGCTTTGCAGAGTGTTGGGGGTAGTCAGATGCATTACAGAGCCACCAGTGCCCTGTCATTTGTGCGGCGATGAAGGTTGCCCATCCAGAGACCGAGCGGGAGGAGGATGCCCTGCAACACTATCTCCATCGATAGTCTTTGGCCCACGTGCAACGTCATAAACCCCTACAGAAGTCTGCGACCGCATTTCGGTAATACCTTTTTATGTTCACGTTTTCTTATTCTCATGTATTTATTTATTTATTACTCTGCATGGAAATAGACCTTAATTCAACCCTATGGGATGAATTGGAGATCATTACGAAAATAGGTAGATGGAGACAAAAGATAGAATTAGATACTTATTGACCCATATGTGAAAAATGTTTAAGAAGAGACCATTCAGGGATTAATTGCACTAAACTAAAAATTATCGAACGTAGAAAAAAAAAGAAAAAAAAGAGAAAAGACCAAATGAAGGTGTGGAACCACCAAATAAAGAAAATGGTGATCAACCAAGAATATATGAAACCTAAAGGAAACAATGGTGACATACCCTCCACTCAATGTAATAGCAGAGGAGATTTATAATCTCAAAATCAATGAAAATACATCGAACTTGGAAGTAGCATGTGAAATTTTTGAAATCACAAACAAACATAGATTTGAAACACAAGATTTCAAACTAGAGGTGATAGGGGAGAATCCCTTGGGGAACAACAAAAAATAGTATCACTAAGTGGAAAAAGGGGAGATTGAAGATTGAGAGGAATGTGTGCTTCTAGAGTTGATAAGAAAGGAAGAAAAATCGAGATTATCCCAAGAAATATAGAGAAACTTGGAATAAGGAAAAAAGAAGTGTTGAAAGTCTCACTAGACTATGAAGAAGGGAAAAAGAAAGGAATAAAAACAAAGCTAATTCAAGATAGAGATATTGAAGTTTAGTTGAAAATAACAAGAATGTTGAGATCTAGGAAGGGAATAACCCTTCCCAAAGAGCCATGAAGATCACTTCATGGAATGTTAGGAGCTTAAATTCCCTTAACAAAAATCACTTGGTCAAGTGCCAAATGGAGGTCTCAAAGGTAGATATAGTGATGATTCATGAAATAAAATTGACATGCAAAGAAATGGAGATAATGAAGATGAAAGTGAAACTCTAAAATGTAGAAATGGTACAAGCAAAGGGTTCCTTAGAGGGAATCATTGCATTGTGGAAAGATCAAGTAGTCCTAGTAGAAAAATTGGTTAGGGTTCAAAGTGAAGAGATTCTCAAAAAATCTCCAATTTGTCTTAGTAAATGTTTATGGTCCCTCCGTCGGCCTCCTACAATGATCTTAATAACTAAGCCTTTACAGTCGTGATTCAAAGATTGGACATCTGATCTGAATAGCCATTTTAACCATCATGAAGGTACATTTAAATTGTCAACCCAGGGACATGAACTTGAAATGGGTCAGCACAGTATGTGCACTAGGAACTTCAAAGTAGTCATCTTCATTCTAAAACTAAGAAATATTCAATACTGAAAGTAAATTGCATGGAAAGGAACAAAGCAAATGTTGAACATCACTCAACAATTAAACTAAGCTGAACATGCATTACAGGAATGAAAATATGAACAACAAATAGGGAGCTACTCTATCTGCTTTGGCTATAGGAACAGTCACAAAATGGAATTCTAGTGGCTGCACGAACAGTCAGTGCCAGATTTTGAACTAAGTACTAAATAAAAACTAATAACTAATCTAACTAAACTAAGGAATGGATTACTCACCAAGTGGGCCCCCTTGGATGAGTATCCTCTAAAACTAATGTAAACTCAAATGCTCAACTCAGAACTTCATCTTATTCATTCGGAAATGCAATTACAAAAGAGTAGCATGTCTAGAAATGCTTAGTAAACTATCAGATACAACATCAATAATCAAAAACTTGGTAACCTTCAAACTTTGCGAACTCCAGAAGAAGGAGAATCTAAACCTTATTTATCCCACCCACTGAACAGGGCAGTCAAATCGCACTAACTGGGAGGACGCCATTTAGGGAAAGCAGAGAAAAGAATGGAGGGCGGCTACACATGCAGGGAATCTGGTCAGACATGCAAGTCCCAACGTAGACTCAACACTGTAGTAACACTTGCGGTTGCTCAACATCATGCGAGATTAATATAAGGCGGTTACATGCGGCTGACAGGGGGAATCTTTGTCGTCGTCCTCCAGTTGACCTTCAAACGCCTTCTCAGTAATGACTAGCTGGCGGTTGCATTCCTCAAACTAGTATCCTCAAGTGTGTCTGGATGGCAATGTTAGTACGCATAATAGTTGCACATCTATAACCACCTTAAAGAACATTCATCAACCACATGCAAAATCAATATAGATGGTCCACATAATAACTAATATCATTAAAATTGGCAGAAATGGAATTAAACCCAATGTTTATGGTTTGAGGGAAAAATTATAGAAATATCAGCATTTAATTATCAAAGTCAATGTCAACTTCAACAAATAAACTATGGATTCTACCCAAATTAAGACCAAAAGCTAGGCTCATCTCCCCCCCCCCAACTTAATGTTTTGTTGGTCCTCTACCAGAGGAAGAGCTATTTTTCTACTCGATCAAAGCTCTGAAATTTGCAACTGATAGTTGTCCAATATCAGTGTCTGCTGAGTGCGAGTCAAGGTCCCAGTAGAATCCTCCATTCTATCAAGTCTTTTCCATCTTTGTCTTTCTTTCTCAATGTCATAACAGTAGAATCTGAAATTTGGAACAAGCCATAAGAGGATAGGTGGATGAAAAGTCAAGGGAAGCCACTCTCGGCCCTTTGCTCTCCCAAGCTGAATGTACCTTTCAATCTTCTTTATTGTTGCATGATAGTTCTAGATGGAATGAGGTTTAGCCTGTTTCAGTTCATCAATCAAAGTGTTTCATCTTTGTGATAGATATCCTTTCATGGTATCCTCTTTTGCTGCTATCTTTACCTCATATTCACTATAAAATGCCTCAATCCAAGGCATAATTTTGTTACCATAACTAGGCCTGAAAAGCATTTTGTTCTAATCTCTATAAATATCCTTGGGGTTTCTTGATTCTGCTCTAATGGCCAAAGGGATATTGGATTCCATCTTCCTATTACCATTATATTGCTCTCCCCAGTTAATCTCATTTTGTACCCAAGACATGAAGGCCCTTAGTTGGATATCTCCAACATACAACAATGGGTTCCAGTCTTGGTCTTGAGTTACAACAAAAATATGTAAATAAAACTCACATAGCAAATTCTTCATTTCGGGGGAGGCAATCCTATAAGCATTGAAAAATTCAGTGGGGGTCTCAATTGAGGGATTCAAACCTGAGATGTGTTTTGACAGTTGAAAAAAGAGATATTTTTCCTTTAGGTGTAGAGCATAAAATCTTGGAGGTGTTCTACATTCTAAAATTTGTGGCACTAAGGTTGCAATACTGCCCACCCTCTCTTTTAGAGAGGCAATCTGCTCATTCTTTTCTTCAATAATTTCATCCCTCTCTTCAATTTCCTTTTTCAATCTTCGCTTCTCCTCTTTCCATTCTTCCTCTTGCCTTTGTATCTCTTTCCATAAATTTAAAATTGCTATATGCACTAAAAAATAAAGAGGATTATGAATTCTTACTAGGGTTTTTGTTGATGGTTGCACCCCATATAACACTATTTGCATAGATTCAGGTTGTCTTATTGGCTCGGCCTGGGGAGGTACAATTTCTTCTCCCACTTCTTGTTGCATGGCCTCTTCTTTTTGTTCCTATAGTTGCTACAGGAACTCCTAATCTAACTCTTGGTCTTGTTGCAGGAACTCTGGATTTTCCTTATGTTCTTGAATTTCAACTTCCTCAGCAATGGCAGCAAGATCTACCAGGGTCATTTTTGCTGCCTCTTCAAATACATATTTTTCTTTGATATTTTCCTGCCCCATTGGGGATTTTGTGCTTTCATGTGATTTCCTTCCACACTTAGGGTTTTTTCGTAAAGGCATATCAACCATTGGTTTTGATTTCTTAAGAGGCCTCTCACATATTCCTTTGGCTGCAGGATGAATAGTGTCAACCTTTATTTTCTTAAGACTCTGCACCTCTCTTTCCATAGGTTGTGTTTTGGATTTTCCTTTTCCTGCCTTTGCCTTCTTCTTTTGTACCCTAGTTCTTACTAGGGTTTTAAGTGGAATATCATCATCAGAGTCCGATGAATAACTTTATTTTCCAAAGTGCCTTGTTTTAGAGGAACTAATGTCTATAGCCCCTTTTGTTGTAGGAGAATTCATACCAAAGCCAACACCAGAGTTTGAAGCACCAGGGGTGGCTTTAGCTGTGCTTAATCTTCTCCTAAACCTACATGTCTGAGGTAAAGCCCTAGGTTGTTGTTGCTCAGGTTTAAATTGATTAACATTTACAAATTCCTCCCAGGTCATCTCGGGTGCTAGATCATGCAAAGATTTTTCAACCAACAACTTTATGAGGCAATGGTGTGAGACAAAGTTGTCCCTACCTTTCTGTGTTTCAACCGCCATGATGGAGAGAAGGTTGTATAAGACATTAGGCACATTCATCCTTCTTTCGTGCCTCATGTGACCCAAAAGTTTGAAATGAACTGAATGTAAATTTGACAATCGACCTTCACAAGTGAGGTACCTGATAATGTAGATGGATGCCTGCTTCCATGGCTCGGGAAAAGAGGTTATTTTGGCATCCTGTTTGTCTATGCTAATTGGAGGGTCACCATGTATTTTGAATATAGCCCTTGTTGACCCGGCGTCTCTAGAAACAGGGTAATGCTCGTCGTTAGCAGGTAACCCTGTAACTTCTACAATTCTCTTCTCAGTTGCCACAACCTCCACTCCTTTTACTGTAGCTTTTCCTTCTGAAAATATCTTGGAAAACTCAAGTGCAATTCCTTCATCGAAACCATCCAGCTTTAGGAAGTAGTCCAACCAGCCACGGTTTCTATATTCAATCAGGCACTGTGCATCCTGCAATAAGGTATCATGAGCCGAAGGTTCATTTCAAATTAGTCTGCGTCCCATTTTCTGTAATCACTATCACTATGTGAAATTATTTTCCTGAAATTCTTGTCTGAGAATAAATTCTTTTCTGCAACACTCGTTAGCTAAAATTGTCCTGCACCAATGTTGACTGAATTTTCCTTCTCAATTTTTTTCACCTTTTGCGATTCGAGATTATGACAGGGTCAATAATGGCAAAGATGGGGTAATAAAAGGAGTTATGATGAAAAGGAATGGTAACGAAAATTTAGTGTCACATCACAAAAATGATTCGTCCCTCATTTCAAATTTTAAATCGGCTTAGCTAGATTTATTGACACAAACAAATCATGGACTAACATGTGGGCAATGTACCTACATCTTTCCTTCCCCCCCCCCAACCTAAATTTGGACATGTGTCCACACATGTGCAATGGCAGTAGTGATTTGATAGGGGGTATGAAAATTATGTGAATGCCCATACTAATCGTACAACGATTAAATGAATGCACTAAAAAGGTAATTAAGAGAGAAATTAATGCACACATACCTGAATTTGTGGAGGATATGCTGCAAAGATCATGGAGAAAGTATCGTTCGCCTTTTTAGGAAATAAATTGAGCAATCAATAGTGATGAAATGGGATGATGTGAGGTGGAATGAAGTGATGGAAGAGAGAGAAAGGTGGTACAAATGGGAGGATGGGTGAAGAAATGGACTTCTACAAAAGTAGAAGTCTTTATTATGACAAGTACGCACCTTAATTAGCCAGAAGGAGGGACACTAGGTCCACCGCCTTTGACTGTGGGAAGCTCGAGTGTTGCAAGTTGGTTGAATTATTGCAAGAACTCTTTTTTAGAAGTTGGCTTTTGATACAATTTGAGACGATGACCATTCAATAGTAATTTTCTGACAGGATCAATGGTGGTGAGCTGAACAACTCTTTTAGGAAAAACCTCAGCAACTTCATATGGTCCTAGCTACCTTATCTATAATTTTCCTGCATTGTCTCGATACCATGAGTCATAAAGTAATGCCCAATCACCTGGCTGAAATTTATTCTTTTTGATAAATTTGTCATGCCATTTGATTATTTGATTCTACACGACTTCAATGTGGTGCAAAGTTGTCTTCCTCATCTCATCTAAAGCACTCAGTTGCATGATTCTTTCTTTTTGTGCCTTAGAGATATTCATCCCTAGGTCCACTATAGTTCTAAGAGTTTTGTGTTTGAATTCAATAGGCATCATAACTATCTTCCCATACAGTAGCTCAAATGGAGTGAAGCTTGTAGTAGTTTTCGAGGTGGTTCTTTAGGCCCAAACTGCTTTTGATAATCTATTTGCCCAATCCTTCATGTGAATAGCTACTATTTTGGTTAGGATGGCTTCAATCTCTCTGTTGGTCACCTCAACTTGTCCATTGGACTGAGGGTGATAAGAAGTAGATTTCCTATGCCTCATGTTATATTCATTGACTAGTGTTGTAACAAGTGTTGAGGTAAACTGAGCTCCTTGATCAATTACTATTTCTCTTGGCACTCCATATCGTGTGAAAATTTCTTAAATTTTGCAACCTTGTTGTCTCTTGCATGTTTCGTGGCCTTGACTTCTACCCATTTAGTTACATAATTAGTGCATACTAAGATATAAGACTTATTGTTTGATGGGGGATCAATAGGTCCCACAAAATTAAATCCCCACTTATCAAAGGGAGTGACTACTAATTGGGGGTAGAGTGGCATCTCATTTGATTTGGTTGGCTTGCCCATTCTTTGGCACCTATCACATTTCCTTGTATATCTTCTTACATCCTCACGGAGTGTAGGCCAGTAGTAACCTGTGTTCAAAATCTTCATTGCTATCCTTTTGGTTGCAAAATTCCCTCCATAGAGTTCATCATGACATGCATGAAAAATGTCATATGTTTCATCTTCCCTCACACATCTTCTCATAACAGATCTAGTCTAGTATAAAACAAGCATCCAACAATCCATGTAAAAGGGAAAGACTTTTCAATGAGCACTCTTCTCTCTTTTGGAGAGAAGTGAGGAGGAACTCTCCTTGTCACAAGGTAATTAGCTATGTCAGCATACCAGGGTGTGTGCACAGTAATAGAAAATAGATGCTCATCAAGAAAGGAGTCATCTATGGCTTGATTGTCTTCTGATGTGGTTAGTCTGGAAAGAAAATTTGCAACAACATTGGTCTTCCCTGGTTTGTCCATAATGGTTATGTCAAACTCCTACATTAGTAATAACCATCTGGCTAACCTTCCTGAGATCAGGGGTTTGTTCATGAGATATCTGATGGTTGTATGATTAGTGTGCACAAAGATTTGGTAGCCTGTTATGTAGTGCCTGAATTTGTTCAGGGTGTAGATTACTGTCAACATTTCTTTTTTTGTTACTGTATAATTGAATTCAACTCCTTGTAAATTTTTGCTGATAAAATAAATGGCATTTTCAATGGCTCCTTCTTTCTATCCCAAGACTTCTCCTATAGCATAATTTGATGCATCAGTGTGGATGTGAAAAGGAATTTCCCAATTAGGTCCCTTAAGTACAAGAGCATGATTCAAGGCTGCATTCAAGTCAGAAAATGTTGAGGCACAATCTTCTGTCCACTGAAATTCAACATCTTTGGTTAAGAGAGTATACAAGGGTGATGCTATTTTATTGAAGTCTTTGATGAAACACCTGTAATATCCTACATTTCCCAAGAAACTCCTAGCATCTTTTTTTTTTGCAAGTGGAGGCAGATTAGTAATTACCTCAATTTTTGCAGTATCTACCTGAATTCCTTTGTGGAAAATGTGGTGGCCAAGAACTACACCTTCTTGCATCATCATGAAGCACTTCTCACTGTTCAAAGAGAGATTTTGGTCTTCACATCTCTGTAAGACTTTCTTGAGATTCTCCAATGCTTCATCAAAATCAACACCATAGGTGGTAAAGTCATCCATATAGATTTCCATGCAGTCAAGAGAGACATTTGAAAATATGTTGATGACTGTTGTCTGAAAGGTTGCAAGTGCATTGCATAAAGCAAAGGAAAGTACTGAATATGTCCCTCATGGACATATGAAGGTTGTTTTCTCCTAGTCCTCGGGTGTAATTTGAATCTGATTGTAGCCATTGAATCCGTCAAGGAAAGAGAAGTATTGATTTCCTGCAAGTGATTCCAACACTTGATCAACAAAAGGCAAGGGAAAATGGTATTTCTTAGTAGCAGCATTGAGTTCCCTGTAATCAATACAAACTCACCATTTTCCTCCTTTCTTGGGTACAATAACCAATGGGGACACCCACTGGCTATTTGAGATAGGATAGATAAAGCTTGCATCCAACAACTTTTCTAGTTTTGTTCTGACAATCTCCCTCAATGCAGGGTTGATTATTCTTTGTGGTTGCCTGACTGGTTGACAATCATCTTTGATATATATCCTATGAGTGCAAAGCTTGGGGTCTAGGCCTTTCATATCATGGTAATCCCATACAAATGTATTTTGGTGGGCCTTCAACAAATTTATCAATGAAAGTTGTTGTTTTTCTCCCAATTTGTTGTTAATATTCAAGCATTTTCCCTCAGATGCCTGTACTTTTGTAGTTAACTCTATCATAGATGTTTCATTAATACATGGTACCTTAAGTTCATATGGCAACATTGTATGAAACATACCTATTGCTGCATGAAGTTTGTCTGCAGGAAGAGTGGCTCCAGGAAGTCTATCTGTAGAAATAGTGGTTGTAGGAAGATTAGGTAGAGTAGACAAGACTGTCTTCACGAGATCAACAACACTAGATGCATGAGTGGATGAAACCTCCTCTTTCTCATAATGGTTCTAAAGTATATTAGATAACACTTCATCATCATTTTGAAGCTGCAGGAATGGGCTTCTACCTAACATCATAAGCTATGTCACAAAGTTAGCTTCCTCAACCTCTTCACCTACATGTGGCCATACAAGATTATCCTCAGCATGGGATGGTTGAGTAGGAGGATAAAGAACAAGATTTTTGGTGCTCCTGCCATCAGAAATGGTCATGTCACTTAACCAACATCCAATATAAGCTTCTGTTTTTGCTAACCATGGCCTTCCAAGGATGATAGTATACCCACCTAGTGTAACTTTAGGAGAAAGAATCATGAAGTCGGTTGGATGCTCCCAAGAATCCAAAATCACCACAAGGTCCTCTACTATGCCATTAGGATTAACAGTGGAGCTATCAGCAAGCTACAAGACAATAGGAGTGGATCACATACTCACAATGTTTAGTTGTTGCAGGATGTCCTTACTCATCATATTTATTTTTGCACCCAAGTCAATCAAATCATTCTTTATGTGTGTCCCATTGATAATAAATTCAACCACAATACTACTTGGATCATTGTACTTGGGGATAGTTACTTTTCCAGGCATGATGTCAAGTAGTTGTCCCACTACATGAACTATAGTTGGGTCTTTCTTTTTCCTACCCAACTTCTTGAGGCATGCTTCTTTGATTGCTTTGCCATATATAGGGACATCTTTTATGGCCTGGAATAAGGGTATCTAGACACATTTATGCTTCAATAGGTCTAGAATGTCAAAAGTGGTGTCCTCCTTGTCTTCCTTTTGTTTGGAAACTTCCAATCTCTGGGGGAATGGTGGTTCTTGTGCTGCTTGTTTGGTTGGAACTGGTTCAAGATTTGTAGATGCACTAGACTAAATGGGGACATTCAAAGGTTCTTCTTCTTCCACAAGAAGTTCAATAATGATAGGTGTGGGAGGAGTTGGCAAAGTAGTTCCAGAATGCAAACTTATGTTACCTAAACTTACAACATATGCAGGAAATTGATTTGGATTAGCAGAGTATACAGGTTGTTGTTGTGGTTTATTATTTGGGTTAGGTGTGGGTTGAGTTGGTAACTGAGTGGGTTTAGGCACATTTGGGTCGGGATTGGCAGGGGGAGGCATGATAGTAGGTTGTTGGGGTTGAGAAGGTGGCTGCATGTAACTGGTTGTCTGATTTGGCCATTGTTGTCCACATCTCCATTGGGATGCTTGTTGCCAGTTTCCTGGAGGTAGCTGCCAAGGTATTTGAAACTGTTGCCAATTCCCCTAAGGTTGTTGCCACTAAGGTGAAACATTTTGATAATTGGGCCAAGCATTTGGAGGGTTACCCCAAGACTATGGTGGATATCCTCCATAGTTGGATGGACATGGGGGTTGCCACTAGTTACCCGATGAATAGGAATTAAAATATGGCCCAACAAAAGATAGTGTATCTGGTGGAATACCTTGTCTTGGAGCCCATGGCCTTTTTTGTGCAACAAAGTAGACTTGATCTTCCTCAATCTGAATTGGTTTGAACTCAGGTGGAATTTGCTTGTTTTCAATGTTGGCTACCATCTTGCATCTGCAGTCCTTCTTCGTTTTTCTACAACGAGGGCAATATTTTATTAGCATTGCCTCTACCTCCTCATGTTTCTTTTTGGCTTGTAGTGTATCTAGCTAAGTATCTAGATTGTTTATGATATCCTGCTTGAAATTTTCTAGCAAATGAGTAATCTCCATCCTTGAAACTCCACTGGTGGATGAATTACCTATAGAGGATTGGTAAGCTCTCCTTTTCTTTGAGGCTGCTTTAGAATAGTTTTGGCATAACTTCTTAATATCCTCCCAAGAAACTTGAGTGACATCTCCTCTTGCCATCAGGTCCAAGGCATCAGTGCAACTTTCATTAATTCCTCTCAAGAAAAACAACTTATGCGAGTCTTCATTGAGTGTATGGTGTGGAGATTTCTGCAAACAAAATAGAAACCTTGAAATGAAATTCTTCAGGCTTTCATCTTCCTTTTGCTGCATTCTGAAAATGTCACCTCCTCTCATATCACTGCCCCTGCAATACTCTTTGTATTTCTCAAGTAACTTAGTCTTCATGTCCTCCCATGTCTCCATAGTATCTCTGCCAAGGCTTATAAACCATCTTAATGCAGGTTCTTTCAGAGTGGTGGGAAATAGCTTAAGCCTGTGGACATCAGTGGTATAGTCATAGCTTCTGCAGAGTCTATCAAACTCAAACAAGAATGTATCAGGATCTTTTGTGACAAGCCCATAGAATTTAGGAAGTACTGAAGTAGGGATATTTTTGAGGTTGTCTACTTCATTTTGTTGAGAAATGGGAAAAGGAAAAGTTGGTTGGTTCTTCTTATTAGGCCTATTTCCATTTACAGTAGCCATGCCTGCTTGATGAAGTTCCAAAGTAAAGGGTTCTTCAATTGGATTTTGATCTTCAAGGGAAACTTCAGAATTGGTTAAGTCAGGAAATGTATCAACAAAGAGGTGTGGCTCTTCTTCTTCTTCATTTTTGGGCAGATTTGGAAGCTCTATTAGCTGAAATGGTTCTGGATTATTAGGAAGGAATCTCCCATAAGCATCTCTTCTTCTTCTATGCATGCAGTATCACTCAACATCAGTCAAATCACACAAAGAATTGGTGAAAGAATAGTGGATCATTACTTTTAAACACTATGAGAAAACTCCAAAAAATACTACAATAGAAAGAAAACTAGCAATGGCTTCAAAGAACTCCCTAGTTTGACACCATCCCTGGCAACAATGCCAAGAATGTCAGTCTCCTACAATGATCTTAATAACTAAGCCTTTACAACCGTGATCCAAAGATTGGACATTTGATCTGAATAGCCATTTTAACCATCATGAAGGTACATTTAAATTGTCAACCCAGGGACATGAACTTGAAATGGGTCAGCACAGTATGTGCACTAGGAACTTCAAAGTAGTCATCTTCATTTTACAACTAAGAAAGGTTCAATACTGAAAGTAAATTTCATGGAAAGGAACAAAGCAAATGTTGAACATCACTCAACAATTAAACTAAGCTAAACATGCATTACAGGAATGAAAATATGAACAACAAATAGGGAGCTACTCTATCTACTTTGGCTATAGGAACAGTCACAAAATAGAATTCTAGTGGTTGCGCGAACAGTCAATGCCAGATTCTGAACTAAGTACTAAATAAAAACTAATAACTAATCTAACTAAACTAAGGAATGGATTACTCACCAAGTGGTCCCCCTTGGATGAGTATCCTCTAAAACTAATGTAAACTCAAATGCTCAACTCAGAACTTCATCTTATTCATTCGGAAATGCAATTACAAAAGAGTAGCATGTCTAGAAATGCTTAGTAAACTATCAGATACAACATCAATAATCAAAAACTTGGTAACCTTCAAACTTTGCAAACTCCAGAAGAAGGAGAATCTAAACCTTATTTATCCCACCCACTGAACAGGGCAGTCAACTCGCACTAACTGGGAGGACGCCATTTAGGGAAAGCAGAGAAAAGAATGGAGGGTGGCTACACATGCAGGGAATCTGGTCAGACATGCAAGTCCCAACGTAGACTCAACATTGCAGTAATGCTCACGGCTTCTCAACATCATGCGAGATCAATATAAGGTGGTTGCATGCGGCTGACAAGGGGAATCATCTACCGTCATCCTCTAGTCGACCTTTGAATGCCTCCTCAGTAATGACCAATTGGCGGCTGCATTCCTCAAATTAGTATCCTCAAGTGTGTCTAGATGGCAATGTTAGTACGCATAATAATTTCACATCTATAACCACCTTAAAGAACATTCATCAACCACATGCAAAATCAATATAGATAGTCCACATAATAGTTAATGTCATTAAAACTAGAAAAAATGGAATTAAACCAAATGTCTATGGTTTGAGGGAAACATTATAGAAATACCAACATTTAATTATCAAATTCCATGTCAAATTCAGAAAATAAACTATGGATTCTACCCAAATTAAGACCAAAATCTAGGGTCATCACCCTCATCACCACCGGGAAAGAAAAAACCTAGAAGGAAATAGATCATTAATTATTATCCTCAAACCCAAATGAGTTTTATCTTATAGTAAGAGATTTCAATGCAATCCTACACAAACAAGATAAATTGGGAGGAGTTCAAAGAAAATACTAATCTTAGATCAATTTGAAGATTTCATACAAAGGAATTATTTAATAGACATTCCAATGAAAAATGGAACATACCATTGGACCAGTAGAAGACTGGGATTCAATAACATTTCAAAAAAACTAGATGGATTTTTATTCAAAGGAAGTTTAAGTGTGTTCCCATATTTCCTTGAATGTAATTTTGTTCCCTTTTCTTGATTGAATCGTTATCCAATTCAACTTAGTATTATTAGTGATAGAAGACCAAATAGATGCCCTTTCAAATTTGAAAATGTTTGGATGAAGGATTCAAAATTTCTCAATCTAATTGCAAAATGGTGGGAAGAAGGCTCACAACTAGGAACTAAGATGTTCAACATAGTGGCCAAGATAAAATATGTAAAGAAACAATTAATACAATGGAATAAGGAGCACTTTAAAAACATATTCAAATCAAAAAAGGAAATTGAAGGAAAAGTTTAGAACCTAAATGAAGAGGTCTTTTTAATAGGGATGGATCAAGGTAGGTTTATGTTTGAAAAGATTTAATGAGACTATATTCAAAGGCACTAGCAAAAGAAGAAGTGTACTAGAGTCAAAATTCAAGAGAGGTTTGGTTAAAGGAGGGAACACCAACATGGGATTTGACCAAGGCAAGCCCCTATATGACACAACCCTTTCCCCTCTATCTATTTTTTAGGTTTGCAAGTTACTAATATGTAAATTGGATTGGACATCTCAACTCTTTTGAAGGCTCCTAAGCCCTAGATCTTGTCTTCATGAACTCATCAGTGAAAAATTAGGGCATGGTGGTTATCCAAACATTATTACACTTCAAATCCTAATTTTTACAGTCACATGTCTTTAGATAGTGTTTAGTCCATACATGCACTAAAACCCTAATTCTTGAGATTTTATGACATGGTCACCCTGTGCCAGCATCTTGCTTGTTTTATTATAGATTCTAACACCAAGTTCTTCTCTATGTCTCCCACCCAAATCTACTTCCTATTTCTGATATTTTATTCTGTAATTTTTGAATTCTATCACACTTAGTCCATTTGATCAATAGTTAACCTAGTTCATTGCATCATCATATCAATCACTACCCTCAAATAGATAAAAGGGACCAAAACCCTAACCAACCAATTTGGCTCTCCCTTGAGGATAGTATCCAAACAACTTCTCTTGGTTGATTTTGTGTCCCTGAATATTTAAGGTGGAAAGATAATCCAGGTTAAGACATTTAGCCTAGATCCCCCTTTCCACATCTAACATTTTGGTGAACCTAACTTAGCTTACATTTACAAATATTATGATTTAATAGCATATATTTATTTAATCTAATTTACTTGATTAATTCATTATATTATTTTAATATCTTATTTATATTTATAGACATTGTATGTTTAATTTAGAAAAATAAAGAATTTAAAATATTTGTTCTTTACAAAACATAAACCTAAACACTTATTATTTTGACATATCATCAACATATTTGTCTTTTCATCACTTTCTTCTATCTTCCACTTCCTAGGAACATTTATGTGTCATGAAACTTATATTTGATTTATGAATTTCACAACTTGGTGTTCTAAATCCAACACTCCTATGAGAAGAAGTTATTGACTTATGGTTGTCTGTGCTTTGAATAGCTCTGATGTGAGCCTGATTTTGTTACCTCTTTCACTCAAGGAACTTCTACAATACAATCACCTTTGGATCCCATTCCTACCTTGCCAACAATATATGAGTCACAAGTCCCCCCTCATGATTTTCTTGGGATTGAAAACTCTAGGGCATATGTTCTTGAGCATCAAATTCAAAAACTAGAAAATTCCTTGGTCGGTTTCCAACTATTCTTGAATACAAAAAAATTGGATGGAGAGGTCATCCCTCTTATAAAGAATCTTAGGAAATTATTACTTCATGACTCACAAGGTGTGGAAGTTCTATGTAGCCTAGCTCACATAGTGGATTCAAAAATTATGATGCTAATTAGTTGTGTGAATATTCTCAACAATGCATCCCCTCTAAACCAAATGGGGACACAAGTTTCAATACTCATGATGGCATACCCTATTCTCGCATTCACTTCTTTTTTTATAACTACTGTTGCACAATTTGGTAATAGTATTAACGCTAGTTCTAGGGTTACATACGAGAATCCTATAAACTAATATAGCTTTGTCTCACCTTCCTCCAACCTCCCATTTACTTCTCAAAATTTAAATCCATCTATTTCCTAACATGTTCCACAATTAATTTACCAAAATACCAATCCACCTATTGCTAGTTATAGCCCTTTATATTCTACCAATTCTCGAAGCATTTCACCTACTCATCTTGTCATCAACAAAATCTTGCAAAATATGAGCTCTTTGTAGCAACAAATATCCAATATGAATCAAAACCAATCCCAATCTAATCCTCCATCATACTTCACTCATAGCCCATTGTCATTTACAATCCTAAAAAATCCAATACCACAAAACATTCAAACACCACATTTTGAAAAGTATAATGGAAAAGGAGATCCTAATAACCATATGACAACCTTTACCATATTATGTAGTGATTTCCTCTTTGAAGATACTCTCTTAGCCAAGCTCTTCCCTCGATCGTTAAAAGACACAACCTTGTATTGGTTTTGTTCATTACCTAATAATTCAATTCACTCTTTTCAACAACAACAATCAATTCTCCAACATTTCCAAGCTAATATTGGACCTCAAATCACATTTAGTGATTTGGTTCATTATAAGCAAGGAGCTAAGGAGAAGGTGACCAATTTCATAGGGTGATATCCCTTTTCTCTCAAATCCCATATTCTCTTTCAAATGTTGATGTGAAATGGGTTTTCATTAGAAACCTACAACTGCACATTCAGGATAAGATTATATTGATGTGATATCCTTCATTCACACATCTTTGCACAACTCTTTGTGATTACCAATTTTCGGTTAGCTAGTATGAGGGCTTGTCCTCATTTGCTCCTATTGGTTGATTTGAGGCTGCTACTCCTAATTATCAATCATTTAAGAAACAAAAATAAAACTTCATCAAGATAAATTATCCTTCTTCTAAAAATATCCAAGCACAGGTTGTGGCTGCAACACCTTCTACTACAACCCCCTATCAATTCAAACCAAAGAACTGACAATTCTCACATTTTTGAATCTCTTCATTCCATTACGCTTTAAATCCTTAATAATAAATTGATTCAACTTCCTCCTATTTTTCTTGTAGATACTACAAAACCTTTACCTCCTTTTGACCCGAAGGCCTTTTGTCAATATCATCAAACACTTGGGCATGATATTGAGTGATGCATACATCTTAAGCACCGAGTGCATGGCCTCATTGAATCTAATTTATCTAGTGGCTGATGTGAATGGTAAAGGAAATAAATCCATTATACTTCTATAACAATATTTTTAAATCTATAACAACCCATTACCTAGCCATTTTGCTAATCCTGTAGATTCATATGTCGATACATTACTTGCTTCCATAACCTCTGATCATAAAAGTAAACCATTTGATAATGTAATTTCTATGATAGATGTTTTCCCTCACCAAGAACAAATTAAACTCCTTCCATATATTACCTTCACCCATATCAATTCCTCTACTCATTCACTTGATGGTCCTCTTTACATTACCTCTAGAATTAATGACAAACCCACACGAGTGGTACTCAGTGATCCAATATTCTTGGTGAATGTAATCATGAAAGAGTTCATTTATGTGCATGATTTGTACCAAGACAATCATGATCAATAAAATTCTCGAAAGAGTACATGATGGTTCTACTCTTCCTACCATTGGTACCTTGACTCTTCATGTCTAGGTTGAGCCAAAAATATTGGATGTACCTTTTTGCATAATTCCCACTTTAGATCAATTTCATGTGAATCTAGGTCACTTTTGGATTAGCACCATGAGTATGGTCCCCTCCATCATCCATAAATTCCTAAATTTTCCCTTTGAAGGATAAGTGCACACCATACATCATAGTGGATTAAGGTCCTTGTCTCTTTGTGGGAACTATTCACTTGATTACTTTTAGCCACAACTAGCCCAACCTATTCGACCTCATGATGATGTTATTTTTCTCTCTTATCAACAATGCAAAGCTATTTGTATTTCCCAACTCTCTATTAGTAATTCCTTATCTACCATTTAGATTGCTACCCTTGAGGTCTCTAAGTCTTTTATGGCTATGACAAATATTCCTCATGTTCCATAAGTAGCGAATGAATCACAACTCAAACCAGGAATCCTTCCCCAACCTTAAGTTTCTAGTGTTTATTCTTTAGTTCCAGCTTTTCCATCCTATCTAGGACCACAAGGAAAACACCTGACACAACCTAAAATTCCTCACACTTTGGGGATTTATTTCGTTCCTCTAGTCTATTTGGATTCTAGAGGAAAGCAGTTTGAAGTGCAAAAACCTCCTCCCCCTATTGTTTTCCAAACTTTGGTGGTTCCTTCCATTCCTTCAGTGAAGGAAGAAAAGGAACCGACATTGGAAAACAACCAAGCTCCCTCTACACAAACTTTGAATAGTATGCAACAAAAAATGAAATGTGAAAGAACACAAGAGATAATGTCATGACATGGCTCGTCAACTTGCTGAAGGAGGTGAATCTTTGTGTAATGATCCTTAGATCCCATGCAACCAAATCCTGATAAGGTTCCACTCCCTCAACCATCTTCACCATCCCCTGATTCCACTTCACCCTTATTGCCTAAGAATGAACCTGAGCCCTACCTTTCCCAACTAAGATAAAAGCTAAAAAAATTGCCACCATCAAGCCCATGAGATTCTCCCATTCCCTCTCTCAAATATCCTTCTATGATTGATAGTTCTTATGACCATGCTTCTAGTACTACCATCTCACCAATTAATGTGTATTTTCATAGTGATTCAAAGGATATGGCCAAACTATTGGAAAACCATTCAAAATTATTCTTGATTTTCACGTAATCAATGAACTTAGCTTTTGGGGGAATGCATGATGATCCTTCTCTAGTGAGTGATCCACCATGTGTTGAACCAAAAAATTATCCTTGTAATACACTAATTGTAGCCCTTCTAGCATGTTGTCGCCCATATCTATATGATGAGAAAGATTGGGATGGAGACGATTTGCTATAGACCAGCTCACAATTGTGGCACCCTTTTGTATTTGTCTTATCTTTTAAAGATTTCCCATTTACACATTAAATTAAGAACATCATGAAAGTACATATGGAGGTAATCTACAATTTTACAACCACATTTTCTTTAATGAACAATAATCTCGCGGAATCACGGGAATCCATAAAAATAAAAATGTGTCATACTTTATGCCATTTTGTGGCTTTCCTCTTAGTGATTTTTTTGTTTTTTTATGTTGAAGAAATGCATATTAT
Organism: Sequoiadendron giganteum; assembly: GCA_007115665.2. Lineage (NCBI taxonomy): Eukaryota > Viridiplantae > Streptophyta > Pinopsida > Cupressales > Cupressaceae > Sequoiadendron > Sequoiadendron giganteum. The sequence continues at coordinate 599,904,383 of CM021102.1, read as the reverse complement.
ATTGAAGATATAAAACATGGGTTCACTTAAGTGATTTATTTTCAACACATGTGGAAAATTATTTTTAAGTGAGCGCTAGGAAATAAAGGGGGTCAGGGAATCTTACAAGTCCATGATGCAAGTGGGACATAAGGTTATGACTTAGGGAACTCGAAAAAGGTAATGAAGGATTATAGTGTGGGGCTAAAAGGGTAAGGTTTTTGTACGGTTTTAATAATGCATGTGAATAGAAGGTCAAACATCAATCTTTGTAAATCTTATGGCTCTAGGGTGATTCTAGAGGTTCGAGTTTACAAGTCTATTGCTTCACACATTTTATTGTGAAATGCAACTACAATCATCCATCAAACGTTCATCGAATGATGCAAAATTTATGTATAATTTTAATTTTCTATTGCAACTTAAGAAAATGGGAATAGATCAAAGAAGTCCATCGATTCATTGAACGATGAAATTATGTTGTACATTAATTTAAATTTTCTGAGTATAAATACTTTTTGATTCATAAGAGCAACCCAGGGTTGCATGTATTGTATTAATCCAAAAAATTCATGTTTACAGAAGCTAGATACATCATACAATTAGGGCCTAACCAGACCCACACATAAAAACATTGACCATGATTGTCATACCATGAAAAAAAATTGTTACAGATAATTAATACTTCAATACATAATAAACTTTATATTCAAATTGAATCAATTAAGCAAAATATTACATCAATTCAAAAGACTAATCTATACAACTATCACTTGAGCTTACAAGATTAGAAGGTGGTAGAAAGAGAGGACATGCATGTGGAATCTCTTCGATATGCTTTATGAGAAAATGAACTGAATTAAAAATATTATATGACTCAAAATATAATGATTCACCAACAAAATGCAAATCATTCAAAGATATACTAAAATTAGAAGGGTTGTCGCCAACAAGTCCATTGACCATCGCATATAGAATTGAGACACTATTGTCACCATTTAGTAGCTTGTCCCTATCAATAAATCCACCCAATCCCATCATAGATAGACTAGAGCTAAGATTGTAGCTCTCCAAAGCTTCAGATAAAGAAAAAATTGAGAAGATAGAAGGGTGGAGATAACTCCTAGCAAGGAACTTGACCAATTTTGCACACCAAAGAATATCCATTAGATTTGAAATAAATAAAGAAGCAATCTCAGATGGGAGAGCTGAAGGATTAGTATGAAGCCAGTCTCTGCCAACCACTATTGTAACAATCGACTCCACTTGATCACATTGATATAAGGAAACACAATATAGCTTCTCCCTTGAGAAAGATAAATTGCCTCTCACTTCCCAGTGGTGATAAGGGATAAACACTCTAAACTAGGATCCCATTTCAAACCAAAAGAATAGAGTTATAGAATCAGGAAAAAGAACAAAAGCTTTGAAGTAGGTAAAAAGAATAGAAGCAGACAAAAAGAACTAGAACATAAGCAAGCAAAAAGAAAGGCTAACCATGATTTATATATAGCTGAAAAATTAAAGAACGAAGACATCAATACTTGATAGTAACACATGTGAATTAAATGGCTTGTTGTACCTTAAGCATTATCAATATCCACTAACAAGTCATAATAAATTTTTATCACTTCTAATCAAAACTTATAAATATGTTGTCACTTGTCTTCATTTTGAAGACTTTTATGTAGGAATTTGGTTGTGTGGAAAATTCATCCTGAAATAGAAGTATAACATAATAGCATTTGATATTTTTTCCACCTTCATTGATTTTTATTCGCATACAAGTTTAATTCTAATAACATAAGAGAATTATTGAATTGTTACACTAAAATAACATAGAATAAAGATGTAATAATATAAAACTAATATTAATAGAAATAATATAAATATACATGTTGACCTTTATATCTTTGATAATGTAGCATGTATAAAGGTGCTTGCAAAATGTACATAAGAAAGTTACTGAGTAACAAAATCCTGCTAGTAGCAGAATGCAATATTCACATACATTTGTCAAATTTATGACAAAACTTCATTCCTCAAAAAATCATATCCCACGATGACCATCTGACGATGTCCCACTAAAGTGACATTGCAAAAATTTAACACAAAAGGATTCTAGGTTATAACAAACCCTTCATTTAAGAAGCATGGAATATACCTTGGTGCAAGGCTTCCCACTCCAATGTGTGCAGTAGCCAAAACATCCCCTAAGCCTCCTAGATAATCATGTCGAACCATCAGACTCACCAGGAACAACACATCAACCTATGAAACTCCAATGTCTAGTAAAGAAGTCATGAACCATGAAGAAATATCAGTGTTCACCCAATATCTATCAACAAATTTGAAGCCTAACATCATCTTGATAAAAACTATAGTCCATTTGTTGCATAACCTATAAATATGTGTAAGTCTTTGGCTAGTTATTGATCCTAGGAAGGTTAATTGTCTTCAAGCACTACCTAGACAAATTGGTGTGTCAAATTCCATAACAATTTTTGAACTAGATCTTTAATCAAGATTATGATGAACTTCGTCTGTAATGTAAACTGAATTTATAGAAATTTTTGGACCTTGGTTTTGCATCCCATTATGGTGAAGCACAAGATAATAGTTAAAACATTTAATACAAAATATATTGCATAATCTGATCAAGGATATTCATCTTGTCATCTTACCTCGATTTACATGTTTTAAACTTAATTTTGTCAAAAGAATACTTAAATTTAATTGAAAGGTGAGCCAAATTGGCAATTGTTTCATTCACACTTCACCAACACATGGGAGAGCCATTGCAAATGTTGTTTGGATTGACATATGGCTTTAGGTAAAGTACTTCGAAGCATTGAAAACATAGAGAATTAAATGGCTCATTGTACCTTAATCATTATCAATATCCACTAACAAGTTACAATAAATTTCGCTCACTTTTGATCAGAACTTAAAAATGTGTTGACACTTGTCTTCATTCCATGGACTTTATGTAGGAATTTGGGTGTGTGGAAAATTCATCCCGAAATAGAATGATATATCATTTGATATTTTTTCCATCCACACTATGATTTTTATTTGCATACCGATTTTATTTGCCACAAAAAAATTATTTGGTTTGAATACAAGTTTAATTCATCAACAAAAATATTTAATTGGTTGAAAAACAAGTTTAATTCACCAATAAAATATTTTATTGATTTAAAAATAGGTTTAATTCGCCAATAAAAATATTTTATTGGTTTGAAAAAAGGTTTAATTCTCCAATAAAAATATTTTATTGGTTCGAAAAATGGTTTAATTTGCCAATACAAATATTGTATTACTTTGAAAAAAGGTTTAATTTGCCAATAAAAATATTTTATTAGTTTAAAAAAAGGTTTAGTTCACTAATAAAAATATTTTATTAGTTTGAAAATAGGTTTAATTCACCAAAGAAAATATTTTATTGGTTTGAAAATAGGTTTCATTCGCCAATGAAAATATTTTATTGGTTTTAGTTAAATTATAATTCACCAAGATTTTCTACAAACTTCTAGTGATTGCAAAAGATTCGACAATTGAATTTATATTTTTTCTCGAAAAAGGAAAAAAACCGCCAATAAAATTAATATTTTTCTTGAGAATTATACAAGATTTGCCAAGTTTTTACACCTTTTCCTAGTGGGGTTTCTAAAATTTATCCCTGTTACCTATGAAGGTATGTATATGCATTTTTCCAACACTTTAGGTTGCTTTGTCACCTGTGTTACAAGGATTTGGTTAATGTGGCCCACTATTTATTTAATTTGGTGCAAAGAATATGTAAATAAGTTCAAAAAGGGCATAATAATTCCTTAGTTCATCATGGATTAATTAAATATATTATTATTGAGTGTTTGAAACAAGTTGTTCCTCCCATAAGTTGGTCATTTTTTGGGGAAGACGAACGTTCTAGTAACTCAGCTTGAGAAGGTGAACCTAAAGATCATGAAGTGGAAGATAATGGTGTTAAACATGAGTCTCATGATAATAAAGCCAAAGATAATGGTACTGAACTTAAGGCTCATGATAATGATACTGAACTAGAAACTCACGAAACTAAGCAATGTGAGACTAGGATTCCAATGGAAATGTCTACCCCTCAAATCACAGAAGGGTGTTAAAAAAATACAAGGCAAAAGAAAAGAATTTATTGCCAAATCAACTTCCAAATTATAAAACCTAAAAAAATGTTGTAGTTACTATGGTTGTAGAAAATATTGATTCTGATTTAGAGATTCTAGCCACCTATCTGTTGAAGGTAAGATTGACAAAGCTATGAACAAAGAATAAAAAATGATAGAGAAAGAAAGAATGACAGAGGAGGGAACAAATGGAAGCCGAAAAGGAAACTAAATCCCCTATCTCAATAGAAAAAGATGATCCTCTAACCCAACAAGGTACTGATGATAACCCCCAAGAAATAATATCTTCTTCCTAAAAGGTAGAGAGCCCTATTTTTGAAGAACAATAGGAAAAAGTGGACTTGTTTGATCAAGATACTACACATGTTTCACATATCTCCCTTGTTTTTGAGAAGAAAATAAAAGAATAAAAGACCTTGATTGATGAAACTATTGTACATTTTCCCCCTACTTTTTAGCAAGATGAAGAATAAGTTCATATGGCTGACATCACAAGACAACAATCCCTTGAATATTATCTATTGACAGAAGAATTATCTCTAGAGGAAATGGTTAATAAATAACAAAAGTAAATTTGGGATTTACAAGCTAAAGTGAACCAGCTAGAAATTGAAATCCAAACCCTACAAGGACAACTATAAGAGGTATATGAATTAAATCAACAATAAACCGACAAAACAAAGAAATTGAAAAATCAATTGGGGCAATTGGCTAGGGAAAAAGTGTTGCACATGCGGTTGTCATTGCACCAAAAGATCGACCTATTAATGATCGATACAATCACTGGATTTATACAAGATCCAAGATCCATAGGAGGCAATTAAACCATTTCATGAGCCCAAGTGTCATACTAGCCCACACCTAGGAGACCAAGGGTGACACCTTGCAAAAATCCCCTCAGTGCAAGAGAGGGGTTCGAACCTGTGACCTCAGCTCTAATACCAATTGTTGCACATATGGTTTTTGTTGCACCAAAAGATCAACCTATTTATGCCTGATACAATCATTGGATTTATACAAGATCCAAGATCCACAAGAGGCAGTTAAACAATGTCATGAAGCCTGAGTGCTACGCTAGCCCACATCGAGGAGACCAAAGGTGACACCTTGCAACAAAAAGAATAGGTCACAACATCTTACACAACCCTAGAAGAACATGAGCAAAGAATTAGAAACTTAAAGGCTTCCTAGAAAAATAAGATCATGGAAACTATGCAAAAGGTAATCATTGATCCACCCAAATAGTAACTTGAGTCTATAAGTAGTCAATGCATGAGGACATGTAATATCCCTAGCTGGGGTGAAAATGATGGGTTAGAAGTTTGTCCAAAGTTTTTGTTAGTTTTTAGTCCATACTTTAATCTTTCCTTCTTACTTACCACCATAATTTGTATAAAATAAAGATGTTTAATATATATTAAAGGAATAAAATATACTCTAGGAAGTGATTTCTACAAGCACTAATTCAAGCAATTGTATGTAACTAAAATGGGGTACAACTGAAGATCTCTTGTAGCCGTAGACAACAATAAAAGATATCTCCTGAGAAGAATTTTGTGGAAATATTTTTGTTGCCAACTAAGTATAAAAATCAATTTAATGTCATAAGAAAGAGTAGTCGTAGGCCACACTCTTTCTTATGAAATCATTGTATTTCAGTTTTAACCATGAGACAATAGCTCTTGTATTTTTAAGATTGTTAATCAATTGAAAGCAATATAAGCTACAATATGTTTAACACAAACAATAATCATCATACGGAGTATTACTATTTTCATTATCTTAAATGTATTTGAAGCATTTGTGAGATTTTTTGTTCCTTCATTGGTAGATTGGGAGGCAAGGCCCACTTTTAAGACACCGGTGACTGTATTTCTTTTTGTGTTTCTTTTATGAGTGTGTTAGGTATGTTTTATGTGTTGTGGATTAATTTCAATATAGAACAATTAACTAAATTAGCATATACTTGATCTAGATTAATAAGTTGTAGATTTTATACAATTCTTTAATTTAAATAATTTGTGATAGTTCATGTAGCTATAATTGTTGTGTGACAGTTCATGTAACCAAAATTGCTTTGTGACAATTCCTATAGCCAAAATTTCTTTATGTTTGATTTTTGTTGCCAATTTCCAATGTTAGAAATATTTAAATAAGGGATTGTTAATATTTAGAATCTATTTCTTGAAGTAGGTTGCATTGCATCAAGCTCATATTATTACCCTCAATGCTTGAGGAAATTTTCTTTACACCTTTCATAAATTTTATGCCCCCAGATTGACATAGGGTGAACTAAACCATAAAATTATATCAAACCATTGTCCAAGAATAGCACCAAGAAAATAATCTTCAGTTTTGTCCCAACAAGTTGATCAATGAAAATCATTTTTATTATTTGATACATAAGAATATGTACTTGATTTATTTATATTCGTAGAAATATAGAACATATCAAGGATATAATATTCACATTATACACATTTATAGATATCTTATCTATTAGAAGAAAAAAACTAGAATCATTAAGAGATAGGTATTTAAATCATTTCTTTTCCAATCACATATGCAAGTATTATTAAATAACTCGATCCTTTTTTTATCATAGGAGTTATTCATTATCAATTTTAATTTTTCAAAATAGAGATGATATAGAAACTTGATAATTTCATTTTAATCTCAATGCAAGAACAAAATGAAGATAATTTCATACTCTAAACCAATTAAAAATTCATCAAATTTAGATATTTTATTAGCATCATTCTCAAATCATGCATTTACATGAAAGGAAAAATTTATAAGTACATGCATAAAATACATCTAGTCTACCAGAAACATAACACCACTAATAGGTGATATTAGAAAGACATTAAACGCATAGTTAACACGACATGTTGATAGAGAAATGATGTCACAAAGGCTAAGGAAAAAATTACACTACTATAGACACTACCACAACTTTTAGGATGACATTGCATTATTATAGATGCTACACAATCCTCATATAATTCACAAAAACATGAAATTTCATTCTATTTTTTTTACCAAAAGTTTAATAATATGTTAATCTAGGGTCTAAGGTTAACATATTTTTGTGAAAATACATAACTCCACTAATGGGTGATATTAGAAAGACATAAAACACACAGTTAACAAGGCATACTGATAGAGAAATGATGTCACAAAAGTTAAGGAAAAACATACACTACTATAGACACTACCACAATTTTTAGGATCACATTACATTATTATAGATGCTACACAATCCTCACATAACTCACAAAAACATGAAATTTCATTCTATTTTTTTACCAAAAGTTTAATAATATGTCAATCTAGGGTCTAAGGTTAACTTATTTTTGTGAAAACATTATGATGATGAAGTGATAAATTACCCAATAGTGGCCAATCAGACACAACTAGACATTTCTACACAATTTGACTATAACTTTTGAACAAGGAATGACATCATGATATATCTCTAGATCATAAGTTTACCCAAAAATATCTATCTACACTAACATGCCACAAGACATTCATTGCAATACATATATGTGTAATATCCTAATTGTTGACTTATTTTACTTATCATGATGTCTTGTTTTGATGAGAAATTTGACTTGTAAACCTTGTCTAATGGTTGGTTAATAATACATGTTCTTGACATTGATGCCATTGTATGATCACTCTTAGAGTGTGAAAGTATTTGAGAATGTGAGAATAACTTATTAAATTATTTATTTATTATTTATTCTATATAATGCATTGTTGTTAAGGAATTATGAGTTTATGATGTTCAAAATTGAGTTAAACTGGGGAGGTGGAACTATGTTTCGTATGTGAAGTGAGAAAATATTTAATTTTGGTTCATACAGTAATTATCTCTAACTTGTTAGTTTCATTAAATTAAAATTTAATTGTGTTTGTATTTGATTATTCTAATAATTAAAGAATTGAGTGAAAGATAATATTAGAATTGAATAAATAAAGATAATTGAATATTTGAAGATAATATTCAAAGACAAATCTAATTACAAGAGTTGGATGGAAAATTTATTAAAATAATTAAAGCAAATTCTATTTCAAAAAAATTAGAATGTGGATTTTCTATAATAAGTCATTTTATATGCAAAGCTTTATTTAAGGATAATTAAGATAAAACAAATAAAGAATTTATATTATTTACATATATAATAAAATAAAACCTAATTTAGAATTAGATTCATGTTTAATAGATTGAGGTCAAGTGGTTAAACTATTGGGTTTTGATTGTGGAGATCTAACTTCAAATCCCCAAAGTGATATCTTTTGTGGAATTTCAAGTGGTGACTCTTGGTCTTCGACTATTTGACTCCTAAAAGTAATTTCTAAGTTGTTGCTCTTAAAAAATTAAGTATTGTATTGCTTCAATGTGAATATTCTACATCTTTTATTTACGAATTTGAGATTAATTATAAATTTATGTTTATAAAAATTCAATATTATCTAAGTCTATTTTTAAGATTTCTTAAATAACAAGTGTTAATTTTCAAGATTGAACATTATTAAAATCCTAAAATATAATAGAGAATACTAAAAATTTAGATTTGCAAGTTTTCAACAATTAACATTGAAAATAACTAGAAGAGAGATTTTCTACAAATTAAAATATCTTTAATTTAATAATCAAAATATAAATTATTAAAACTATGTGAAATATATAATTGTAAAAAGAGAAAACTAGATAATGAAATTCATTGAATTCAGTAATTTAAACATAGAAATTTTTTATAAAATCTATTTTAATTGATTTGAAGGTTTTAGAGCATATGGGAATTGAAATTGATTAGATTAAATTCAATTTTTAAATTTAGACTTAAAATGCTAGACTCAAAGGGGTGGGGGGCCTAGTTTGATTGGCTAAAGCATCTTGTTGCAAGCAAGAGGTCACGAGGTCTAGTTTCCCCTCAAACTTGTGGTACCAGATGGCATGTCGCACTAGTGCCACCGATCACGTTAAAAAAATTTACCCCCCAGTTTATAGGGGGATGTTAGATTCAAAGATTTAAGAAATATAATACATAAATTCTAATATTTGAATTGAAACCCTAGGAAAGAGAGTTTTATTTAGATGAGATTAGAATTTATTGAAATAATTATATTAGATTTTTTATTATTTATATTATTTATTTTAATCATGTTAAATATTCAACTTAGATAAATTGTATTGAAATGATATTTTTGGGAAAATATAAAAAAAAATTGATATTTTGATCAAACTGAAGTATTGAGACTTGGGGTTTGAGTTTTGGTTAGGTTAAATACAAAAAATTGAATGTTTTAAGTTCTTATAAATTCACTGGAATTTTTGTTTTACAAATATGTGTAAACTTGTTTTATTATTATTATTTTGGTTAAAGTCATTCAAATTATAGTTGTAAATTATGAAAACTAAATTCCAAAATTAGTCTACCAAAATGCTATCCCAATTAGTAGTACGTATTTAAAATACAATATTACAATTATTCATTGTCTTCTACAATTGTCATGCATTTATTTTGGCCCTATCTTGTTATAATCACATCACCAATAATGAACTAAATTTTTAATTTTATATATATATATATAAATATAACAAAACTGGAGTACAACATTCTCCTCAAGAACTAGCCCTCCCAATTTTATAGAATTTTTAAAATTAAGTAAACAAGTGACTACATTTTCTAGATTTTGTAAAATGTCAAAGTACAAACGATTTAGGTCAAAACCACACTCTTCAAGTTTAGTTTCAATTTAAAATAAAAAAATATGAGCATTTATTTTTAGAAAATTACTTTGGGTCTATAAAAAAAAGTTGAAGTACTTCCTTTAGAGAATTTATTTGGGAAATTAATAGGGCATTTAAGCTTGGATTTTGATCTAAATTTCCATCAAGAACTAATTTTGATATTTTTGTTCATTTATAATGTATTGATAATTTTTTGGTTTTTAAGGTATATGTGAGTAAATATTATAATGTGTGGTTATGATCATTATTTGAGGCCATGCTTCTTATATACGTAGATAGAGATGGTTCATCTCGCTATCTGTATATAGTACATCATGTTAGCCTCATTTTAATTATGATCATTTAAAAAAAAATTGTGTTAATGTTATAAATTATTATCAAGTGTTGAAACCTAGTATGATGACTCATTCAATTCAAATAAATTTAATCATTTCAAATTTCAATTTTTTTGTCAAACCAAAGTCATCAAATTTCTATTGTAGTAACAAGATGTTGGCATCGTGTATTTTTTGCATCTAGTTCCACCCGGTTTAGCTAAAACACTTAAATTAGAAAATCCATTTGAGCTAGAATAAATTTGTTTTACAAGAGCATTTATGAATTCATTAAACATGATGTGGCAAGTTTTTAGGCTAATATTATTTTTCATTTGGTAGATTTTTTAATTTTATAAAATTTCGTCAAGAAGATTATGGAAACAATTAAATCAATTTTTTTTGAAATGCTAGAACAAATGAATGAATAGGGAAGTTTGTGGATGTATGTTATGGCCAAGTTTTGAGTGATTTTTTCCCCTAATTGATAGCTATGAAATTTATCCTTTTCCTTAGTTACTCAACATTTCATGATGAATAGTGATTTTAGTAATTAAATAATAAAATATTATTTAATTAATAAAAATATGAATACTGCATAGTTAATTGGATAAATAAGGATTTATTAAATCAATTATAGGGGAAATGGTTAGGTTATTATATAATTGACAATGTGTCAATTTTAGGTTCTATAAGATTATTAGTATAGTAGGTATATGCTATATTAGCTTTACTTTTTATATTCTTCCTTCTTGCAAATTCAATTATTACAATAAATCAACACATTTGTTGCATACACATCCACACACTCAAATTGGTCAAAAAAATCAAAATTTAGCAAACTCATTCATTTTTTGCTAACAAATAATCAAATTGAAATCAATCTAACAAGTCAAACCCTTGGGCAAGTCAACAAGCTTAAATTTGCTAAGATAAACATTACTGCACAATCCCAAACACTTTCATACCTAGGTCTCTTTGTACAAGGCCATTTTCTATCATCGCAAACCTTTTAAAGTACTTAAAGAGTTCACTTTTTATTGTCCCTCTATTGAGTTAGTCATATAAACATCTGAAAGCCATTGCTTAGCATTAGGTATAGTCTAAAAGACATTAAATCTTCAACCTTCTAAGGTTCATTCATCATTGTCCTAGCCCTCTTACAACATCCTACAAACTACCTATACATTGATCCTACATCATTTCCACATATTCACACATACAAACAAACTAGGATAACACATAAACCTTGTTTAAACATATAAAACACTTTGATAATATATACAACAATCAAAATGTTCTTTACCATACAACAATACACATCACAAAATCTTGTCAAACAATCAAATATCAATTTTGACAACATTTAGAGCCAACATTACAACATTTCGCAAATGATTAAATTATTGTTGAAACACATTTAATCAACCCAACACCTCAGAAAAGGAACTTGCTTGGAATTTACTTGAGCCCCATTTTCTAAGATATCAAATAAACCTCAATAGGTTACTCTAGCATAGGGTGATAACACAATAATGTGTCCCAATTGTGGTGCAAAGCTAAGAAATGAGCCCAAGGTGTCAAAATTACAAAATGCCTTCAATTGAAGGTATTTAGAAAAAAATAAAAATGTATCATGTTCAAAATGATTTATAAAGTACACAAAAAAAGGCTTTGGCCTTCATTCAAAGGTCCTTCATATGAAGGTCTTGTCAATGCCATCCCATTGTAGTTCACATGGTTTTTAAAGAAAAAAATTATTCCAAAGCAAAGGTTGGACCATCAAATGGAGTCACCATGACATGAAATTTTGCAAGATTGTAGGCCTCAAAGTAAGCTTTCCAAAAAGTATAATTTGTAATATAATATATTTCATAATGACATTTTTTGTTTTAGTGAACATAAGTCTTTTACCAAGTATAAAGGTCTATATTCAACACACATGGAAAAACTGAAAATTGTAGAAAAAAATGAAAAATAATCTTGCACTCTATATTAATGTCCTTATTTCAATAAAAAAAATCTATGTTATACCTTGTGTCTCTTTTCACTTCGTTCAATTTTGTGTAGATGTGTTTCTATTTATTTTTCTTCTCTCTTTAGATTAATTAGGATCTAGTATAGTATGATTTCTAAAGGCTGAAATTTTGAATTGGAAAACTAGAGCCTTCAATATGGGATGTTAGATGATCGATGTAAAATGAAGGATGTGGGAAGTGGGTAAATCTAATTTAGACAAAGAAAATGAAAGTGGATCTTAGACACTCTAGGATTTGGATGCTCAAGTTCAATCACAATAGAATTTTTCTATCATGAGTAGTTGAATGTATGCAATGTTGGAACCTTGGTGCGCTATTCACCTAGAGAGAGTTTCTACTAAGTTTTCTAACAAAATAAGTTGAAGAATTTTCTCAAGTTCATTCTTACAATTGTTTAGTAGACAAGTTAACAATTGTGGTGAGTTATAGAAGGTTGTGGTGAGTTTCAAGTGTTGTGGTATAGCATGGAGATTTGTGCAAGTCTAATGATGATATATTCCCAATGGCAAGTCATTGTGAATGAGGACTCACAACTATATAATTGTATCTCACTTAAAGTGATAGTTCAAGTACACTTGTAGCATTATTGGAGTACATGCAATGTGCTTAAAGGTACTACAAGTAGCCAAAACCAATCAAGTGAATATTTCTATTCTTGCAAGCCATGGGCAATGTTTGGTGATAGTGTAGGAAGATGTGTACATGGTTCAAGAGAAGTGAAACAACATCCTTTGAACAAGTGTGAGAAGCAACAACCAATTGCATGTAGTGATCATCCAAATGGAGAATTCATGTTAAATCTAATGTGCAACATGTTGATGTCATGAAATAGTCATGAGATGGTTGTGACTGTTGGTTTGATGTCTTGTATCAAAAAGTTGTGAAGTTTTGGTTGGAGGTTATACGTTGTTAGTCTATAGATTGAGATTGTGTGAAAACACTTATTGTAATTGAAGAAAATTTCTTAAATAATACAATTGTGTCATTTGCTAGTAGTTTTTTTTCAGAAAAAGGTTTCCCACATAAATTCTTGCCTTATGTATCTATGACACATGTATTATTTTGTGTGCTTCCTTTGATGCTACTTAATTCAATTGTACAACAAACATAACCATTTTTTATCACATAATCTAAAGGTGTTACAATTTCCTAGTATATTAATCATTTGTATTAGGGAGGGTAGATTTTGGAATGTTTCTCTTGACGTAAATTTTCTTGCAAAGTTTGTTGAAGATAGGAATATAGGGTGGAAAAATGAATAAGATTGAGAGTGTCTTGGGGATATATGGATGGAAGCCTACCACTTCAGGCAAAGTATCAAGGACTTCAAAATAGGAAGAATGATTTCAATTGTAGTCAAAATTGTTAGAATTTTAACCACTTTCAAAATTATTGTCATGACAAGTTGGGAGAGAACAAAATTTTCCTTTCATATCTTGAAGGAAGCTCCACATCAACTTCACCAAAATGTATACAAATAGATCTATAAACCCTTAAATATAAATCAACTATATATGAAATGAGTAAATAAATGATAACTATGTGTATTATTGGTTATAATTTGATAAATATCTTGATCTTGCATTGTTTGATAACCTATACAATAAATTGAGAATATCCTTGATGTGTCAAACTCTACATAGATGATCAAGTTGATCAAGATCCGAGGAGTCTACTTGAAGATATATGAGATGTAAGAGTGGAGGATTCCTTAGGTGTATGAAGGATTTCTTATCAAGAAGGGATTAGGAACTTGCAAGAATTGTTAGAAAGGTTTGTTCTTGGAAAGTTGAGACTATAAATAGAGAAAAAGTAGAAGACCAAAGCATAAAAAAGGGAGATATACAAGACTAGAATGTGAAAAATGCTCAGTTTGGAATAGTTAAATGGATTGTAATTTATATAGTTCCCTAGCCTAATGTGCATAAGGTTGTTTGCATTCAAAGCCATCACAAGAGGTAAGTTCAACCACAATCAAACCTATCGGCCTTAAGGAAAAGGTAGGTAGAAAGATAAATGACACATATTAGGAGGTAGCAATTGGTTTGTGTGAAGTGGAAAGGCTTTTGAAAGTGACCTAAAGGGAACCTAAGAGATCTTGGGTTCTAGTCACTAGCAACCTTTTCCTGCACTATAATGCTAAGTAACACAATATAGGGGTTGACACATCGAGAGGAATAAGTTAGTTTGTGTCCTTATAAAGTGTATTCATATAGGTATTACTTTGAATTTAATCACTCTAGTTTATCTCCATTTTTTAATAAACCAAATGAGACAAAGCTAGAGGAGAAGCACACGAATACCTTACAATCTATATATAGGAAACACACAAAAAAATGAAGGAAAAGTGGTGAAATTTTTGGAGTTCATGTCTAGCTATCCTCTATTTGTAGGTATGGGGAAAATAGGCTACAAAAATATTGTGTCATGAAATTTTGGGTTATTTAAAAGGACAATAATCTTATATATTTAGTTCTTTTAATTAAGTTTTCACACTCAAAGCCCTTGCACTAGTTTAAGATTTATTTAGGATTAGTCACACAAAAGGTAAAGGATGAGCCACACATATATCATTTGACTCTTCTTGAAGGATCCACAAGTTGGTGAAAGAAAAAAAGTCCTTTAAGAATATCATTGTGAAATAAAAGGAGAATAAAAAATTATTGTTCCTTTGGAGGATGTGCATGAATCCTTTGTCAAGTTGATGTACCTAAAGCTTAAGACATTAATGAATGAATGATATATATAATTGATAAGGGTACTAGGGTTATTGTATAACAAGCCATTGGTTTTTGGAAAAGGGCTCTTATGGATGGTATTAAGAGTTGAAATTTACTAAAGTGGAAAAATGTGAATTTGTTTTGAGCAATTGGGAAATTAGATGATTAAGAAATCAAAATTAAATTATGTTTTACATACCATGAAAGACCTAGGTCTAGAAACTACTTATCTAAATGTGATGAAAGTATTGTGAGGAAATTATGTTAGTGTTCACGTGGGTTAGAATAATAATGTCTTATGTTAAAACAAAAGTGAATTATAGTAAAAACTCATGTAAATATTCTAAGTGAGAAGAACTCATTGGGATTGTATTTAGAACAAATTAATATTATATTCTAATGTGTGAGCATAAAAATGTAAGTGAGTTGTTAACACAACTCACGTAGAGATTGAGGAGTGAAAATAGGAGGGAGAGAATAAAGGTGGTTGAACAACCCACCTAGATTTAGTGTGAGAGTTTGGTAGAGTTGTTATAGGAGTTAGAAAACTCTTTTTATATATATATAATTTGTATTATTGAATAAAGAAGGTGTGATAGAAGAATATTATTTATGCGTGTAAATTTATTTATTTAGCTTCTATAATTTATTCCCAAAATTTTCCCCTTTTCTCAATGTGTTTCCCCCCAAAATCAATCAATAAGGGAATTTTCGTAATATTATATTTGAATTTCTATTAAAAATAGTTAAGAAACTTCCCATAAATGAACAATTTTGTTGTTGCATGTTGAAACCCAAGAGTCACAAGTTGAACTGGGTCTGCATGGGAATTCCAACAGCCATGTGAAGTTTGGTTTTGTCGTTGTAGAGCATACGAAACATGCGGGTGAAGCTACAAGTCATGGGCTATGACAGAGCTTTGATCACAGGCTTTAGCGATGGACACACATAGCACTATGTGTTGACTATAAAAGCAGAAACGAAAAAGATAAAAAGATAACCAGAAACATAAATAAAATAATACATAGAGAGACAAAACAATTTATCGTGGTTCACCTTCAATAAGGCTACATCCACACACAATGCAGAGGAATATATTTTATTATCAGTATATTTACAATACACAACAACATGTTTTTTATACACCTTCAACTGTTACAATATAATTATTATTCTGGCACCACTCACCTAACCACCAGCCAAGAATAGCAAAGGAATCAAAATAATGATGGAACTAGAGACGGTAGCAGAAAAAGCAGAGTAACCATAACGGTTGGGCTTCACCACCCAACAATCTTCCCCTTGAAGGCCAACCATGCACTGTGACATTCCTTGCATTTCCATTTGTAATGTTACATTGCAACCAGACTTGACGTTTTTAACTTCGACAAATACTGTTCATGGACACATTGGATGAGTCTTCTTCAGAGCACGTCACATTGGATAACACTTAACACAATTTTCGTCACAAACCTAAACTTGACCTCCTCCATGAACACACTCTCCCTGCACAAAACTTCTACCTCCTCAATATCACCTACTGCACTCTGCTGCCCTGGAGTGTTCTCCATAATTTCAAGATATTTTTGAAGTAGACTAAGTACCTGTTTATTTTCACCCATAGATTCGAACAGTCCAGCAATTTTTATCAATCTTGTAGCAATCTCATCACTGGAGTGAGAAGCCCCGTGTCTTCCATACATGATAAAGGCTTTTTCACAGTGGCTCTGAGCTTCACTAAATTTTCTAGTTCTAAAATAAAGATCAAAACAACCCTCCGAAAGGCTCGTCTCATCCTCTTCATCGCTTGAGAAATCCATGATTTTGCAGTCCGCAGTGGGATCTTTACCCTTACTGCCCTCTGCCAAACTCACACGGTTATTCTTCTCCAAATCTACTATCTCAGAAGCTTTTTTTGTTCTCTCTTCTACATCATCAATTTCCGCAATCACAACATTCCACATAGCAATAGGTGTCTCCCTTGTGGGCATCTGCTCCAGGAGTTTCAAAACCTCCCCAAGGACCCCAAATTCACTTTTCCAACCATCTGAATAACCGTCGCTCGGAAGCTCGTAGCTTTCTATCGATGCACAAGGATTGCTATCAAAAGTAAGACTGTTATTATTGTTGCCCTTTGCCTCCGGCTGCAGGTTCGTCATCATGCAATCCATCCAGTCAGGACACACATCTGGGGCAACAACATTCATAGGGATTCAAACCCACCAAATGTCTGCAATTCCAAAAATCTGAAAACTCCATTGCTCTCTTTCACTGGCTGGTTTTCTTTCTTCACCATGAGCACGTCCTGGTTAAACAAGCCACCAGGCCCCATCGGCATTTCGATGAGAGACATATGCTGGTGTTGTTGTAGATGCACTCCCCCGTCTGGAAAATCAAATCTAACTTTTTTCCCTATTCGAGATAGAGTCACAACACCTTTTATTTTTTGCATCTCCACGTCACCGCGAGATTCCATCATGCTAAGAAACTCTTCAATAATAGAATCAACTTCATCATTTAATTCATTCAAAAATATCTGATGAATGGCTTCCACTTCATCATGACTCTCTCCAGAGCCATAGGACTAAGACATGAGAGCTTGAGCCCAATCATCCCAGTTGGGACTCTCTTCCAAAGCTGCTTCATCCATTCTTTTGAGAATTCTTCAAGATTCCCAACCAGCTTCACCGCTGAGCTGTTTCGCCGAGTTTCTCAACCAGAGATTTGATATTAATTGTTGACTATAAAAGCAAAGATGAAAAAGATAAAAAGATAACCAAAAACATAAATAAAATAATACACAGAGAGACAAAACAATTTATCGCAGTTCACCTTCAATAAGGCTACATCCACACACAATGCAGAGGAATATCTTTTATTATCTGTATATTTACAATACACAACAACATGTTTTTTATACACCTTCAACTGTTACAATATAATTATTAGTCTGGCACCACTCACCTAACTGCTAGCCAAGAATAGCAAAGGAATCAAAATAATGATGGAATTGGAGACAGTAGTAGAAAAAGCAGAATAACTGTAACGGTTGGGCTTCACCACCCAACACTGTGCACGGGTGAACAAAGCAGTGGATATTGTTTGAAATTATTGCTACAAGTTATAGCTATTGTGCAGGTTTAATGTGCATTATATTTGTTGGGAATTATTAATAAAAGGACTGTTGTTGGTGGATGTAGTCGAAGAACAGGGTGAACCACGTAAAATCTCTTTGTTGTCTTCTTGTTATTTCTGTGTATTTGTTTATTCATCTATTTTATTCTGATGTGTGTTTTATTAATTTACATTTAATTGGTATTTTGACCCTCTATTCCTTCCTACAATTCCTAACAAGAGATCAATGCAAATTTTCTTTCATAAATTCATCAAAAGTTCAATTCAATAGATTCAAAAATATTTTTATGTAAATGATGAATTATAATTTTTTTAATATTTATATAGAATTGAAATATTTATTAAAATGTAGAAGGGAGGTTAATATTATTTGTAAAAGTGGCAATCATTTCAAGGTGCATTATTGGTGGATCCTGACACCTTTGATTTTCTTTTGATTAAGGGGGTAGTCATGGATAAATTAAGTTTCATTGAGAAATTTGAAGGTAAATATTTTCATGCATGGAAAATATAGATGTAGTGACAATCGATAGAAAAAGATCTTTGGGATGTTGTCAAACCAAACTTAGTCTCACCAACTAATGCAACTGAACTTGCTAAGTGGAATGTCAAAAATCAAAAAACATTAGGGGTTATTTTCCTTGGCTTTTCAAAAACATACCTACACTGTATAGATTTTGGGAGTCACTAAACAAGCTTTTTGGATTTGAGACAAAAAAATGTCAAGATGACATTGAAGCAGAGATTGTATGAATTGAAGATAGATAAAGGTACCAAAATGGTAGATCATATAAGTAAGTTTCACTCCCTACTAAATCAATAAGCTAACATTAATGAAAAAGTAAAGGATGATGAGCAAAAAAAATACTTTGAAATAGTATGCCTAAGAGTATGCCTAGTATGGTGTTTACATTAAGCAAGGTAAAAATTAGTCTTGAAGGAGTAATATCTACTCTACTTGATCAAGATGAATGCTCAAAACCGAAAGAAGTATTATATGTAAAAAAAAGTGCAAGAACAAATCAAATCATGTTCCAATCAAATTTTACTATTTTAAAGAAGTAGGACATGTAATTTTGAATTGTAAGAAGAGGGCACAAGATCTACTAGATGATAAACTGGATCAAAATGCTTATTTGGCTAAAGAAAAAAATTGGGAAGATTATGCAAAGGATGAAGAACTATCTTGCCCTAGTGATGAAGAGTATCTATTTTAGATAAATTCAAAATAGAGGTTGGAGGAAGGAGGATAAATAGCACCTCTTGTCAACCACTAAAGATGAAGTTTCCTTTTGTATTAGTGGTATTTCACTTGATTGTTGTGTGTAAGATAAAACATTGTAAACATTCCCCTGTTAAGATTGAAAAGAGGAGAATATAGATATCATTGATATTGTAAACAATTGTATAGGAGAGTAGCTGGCTATAAAGATCCTCCGACTTCCAGACTTCTTGGAAATGTGATCAGTTGGTGATAAGTTCATTGGAAGTGAAAGCAAGATAAGTTCTTCTATATAGGTGATCATGCACAACAAGATCCATGTAATAATATGCAGACCTAAAAGTATGTATAGGCATATGATTATATTTTCAATTCATGTAATGTACTTTCTCCCCATATTCACACTACGGGGGGGTGTTAGGAAATCATGTTAGTGCTCACATGGGTTAGAATCATAGTTCGCAAAATTGACGAGTACTCGCCATTTTTCTACCTTGTTGAGTTACTCACGAGTTAACTCACCAATCAAACTCATCAAGTTTCTAGTGAGTACTCGCCAAATTTTTGGCAAGTACTCGCTAGAAACTTGGCGAGTTTGACAAAAAAACTCGACAAACTCATTAAAAATGTAAAACATTAAAGAAACGAAGAAAAAAGCAGAAAAATAATCAAAAAGGTCATGATTTTTCCCTATAAATGCATGAACACCCCTCAGACTTCCTCAAACAACATTTAAAGAGAATATTTTTTACAAAAATGTGCCAAATACCTAATTTCTCTCTCAAGTGATAAAATTGTGAAAATGATGTGCGACATGAAGTTTTGTGTTGCCCCCAGATCCCCACGAGGGGTGTTGTCCCTCAACCCCATTGGGGGAATTGCCTCCAAACCCCCATGAGGGGCACTGCCCCTCAACCTAGCTGGGGGTGTTGCCCCTAGACCTCCATGAGGGACGCTACTCTTAAACCCCATTGGGGTTTCCACTCCTAGAACTGCTACTAGTTATTATGATCTCTTCTCATATAAGAAATTTGATTACAATGATGGGATTTGGGAGTGGAGACCAAAATTGACAACTTAGACAATTATCTTTATTTCTATCATAATATCATTGATCAATGATGAAGTATCATACTATCAATATAAAAGATTCAAATGACATTATTATAAAAAACAACACAACCTTCAACTTTGCACAAAAAAGGCAAACAACAAATAAGAGGTCATTGATTTGGTCTAGTTAGAGCCACAAACATAGCCTTCAATGCTAAGCAAGGAGTTGCAATGGAGTGCAAGGGTTAGAACCTCACCCCAAGTTTTCATTAGACTAGGGAAGAGAAAGATGTAAAATTTGTATATGCAATTTGTGAATTATGATGACAAGTTTCAAAGGTAATCATTATAAATTCATAATAATTGTCAACTAACTATTGTATCAGGATTTCACATGATGAAACAATTTTGTACTCAATTTGTATTCAAATGAATTAAGTTTAATATAAAACACTTTTATACTCATTTATGGACTCATTGGATATATTTTGTCATTAAATTTAGCAAAAAAAGCATTTTTAAAGAAATTTAAACAATTTTTTAAGTTGAGTTTTTGCTAAGTTTTTGTCGAGTCTTTGTTGAGTCACGAATTCTGGGTTTTCCAAGTTTGAGTCTACCAAATATGGTTAGAATAATAATTTGTGTTATGTTAAAACAAAAGTGAGTTATAGTAACAACTCACATAACTATTCTAGGTGTGAGAAGAATTGGTTCAGATTGTATTTAGAACAAATTAATATTATATTATAGTGTGTGAGCATGAAAATGTAAATGATTTGTTAACACAACTCATGTAGAGATTGAGGAGTTAAAATAGGAGGGAGAGAATAAAGGTGGTTGAAAAAACCACCTAGATTTAGTGTGAGAGTTTGATGGATTTGTTATAAGAGTTAGACAACTCTTCATATATATGTAATTTGTGTTATTTAATAAAGGTGTGATAGAAAAATATTATTATGTGTGTAATTTTATTTATTTAGCTACTATAATTTATGCCCAAATTTTCTTATAATTATCTCATACTTTCAAGCCACAACCATGTTATTTGGTGCCACCACTAGTCTAACAATTCATTTATTTATGCACTCCTAAGTGTTTGGTATGATACATATGATGTGGAGTTTTTAGCTCGGATAGGAACTTTTGCACAAGTTTAGTGTGAATGTGTGGGGAAAAGTTTAAGTGGTTCTAGTTAGTCTAATTTGCATTTACTTTGAAAGACTAAAAGTGAAACTCTTTTATTTAGCTAAATAAGTCTGAAGTGTAATCATTCATTAGTGATTTATAATTATCTTCCAACTCATCCTTATAAGTGATAAGGATGATTTTGTAAATTAAAGCTGATTTAAAAAAAATAAAAATTTAATTGAATTAGTATAAAGATAAGAGCAAGATAGAAAGAATGTAAGGCTTCAAATGTTTTTTGAAGGATTGAGAAATTGAATTTGTAACATATCGGAGCAACATAGTGCATGTTGATTTCCATGTAATTGTGAGTCATATCAATTGTGGAGGTTATAAGTTTTTTGAAGGAATGAAAGATTGATTTAAAGGTGTAATTATCTATGTATGCTTCCACATTTGAAACTTTCATTATTTTGTGATTTATGCATTGTATATTTAGCATTAGGACATAATCACCAAGTATTTTGAAAATTCTTCATATGATGGAAATAAGATGGAATTCGTAATAGGCCCAAGCCAAAGAGGTCATGGTCCAAGGAAGAAAGATAGAGGTTATATGTGAAAATGCTCGCCTAAATCAAAATCCTTTTGAGATGACGTGAAAAGAGTACTAACCTTGGAGAAGACTCTAAAAACCATTCAGATAGATGAGCAATGTAATTGGATGCTAAGAAATATTAGCCTTAAGCATTATGTTATTGATATAAGAAAAAAGTAAGCTTAAGTCCTATGTTTGGGGTTACGTAAGGAGCATAATTTGGAAAGGTATTTAAGATTAGTTAAGTTTAAAGCTTTGGTTATTGGGGTTGAATGGGTAGGGGAAAATCCATTTAATTTTTAAAGGTTAAGTCTTTGAGGTCAAATTTAAGATGGGTTGTATCCAATTTTGTTGGTTAAATGGACACTCAACATTATCTATATGTGAACCCTTAATGGTAGTTTTCTATCCTTTCCATACTCCTCTAAGTATCCACATAGAGTAATTGCACCTAATTGGGATATTTTGTGGCTCGAATGGTTCCTCATTGGTGCAAATTCTAAGAAAGGGAGGGTTTAGAGATTCTTTCATTTGCAACTTGTGTGGTCTTGACCTTGTGTATTCTACAGCTGAGTTGCATTGTGTGAACCTGGTGAGAACACCTTCTGACTTACCATATGGTTGGGTAAGGGCAATGGATAATTTATTCTAATACAAAGTTGATGGGAAATGAATTCAGCCATAACTGATTATTTTGATTCCTCTTCATATTCATGGATGTCTTTACAAATTGCAATGCATGTGAAGGGAATGAGAGTACCTTTTGGTTGCGATTTGAAAAATTCATGGAGTTTTGGCAGTGCACTCTTAACAAGAACCTAATAATTAAAATCTGACGAATATCGAACTTCGTTTCTTATGTCATTTGGTAATTTTCATGGTTGTTGGGAGACGTGTCTCCTGACCCTTGAGATGCATCTTGGGGACTGGGACACATCTCCGATACTAGAGACTTACCTGAAGATTCCTCCTACCACCTGGAAACGTGATGTGCAGTCTCTCGAAGTCTCCCGTTGTGAAAAATGGTGTCTCTCATGAAATTCTGCCGAGTGATATTCTATTTTACTGTACTGAAATTCAATAGAAAATAACATATTCGATTGGATCCTATCTTGATCTCATATCAGAGGTATGAAAGTCATTTTATTTGTCCCATGGAACAATCCCATGCATTTATAGAAACTTTCAGATTAGAAAATTTGTTAATCATCATTGATCAATATCTAAGCTTATGGGAAATGTATAATGAAGATCTATTTTTAAAGAATATGTTGAACTTTATAAAGAAGATCAAATGTGGTGGCTTTTGGAATTTGAAGGTTCTATAAAGCGGGTTACAAACTTACAGGCATATATGAGATTGGTTCAATCAATAGGAATGCTTTCAAAGACTTTGAACAAAAATAAAGATGACAATAGAGGTATGATTCATCTTCCTTTTATAATTGTGTGACTTTCGTAGGAGAGAGGCTTGGGAAAAGAGAGGGGAAAAGTTATAAGTAACTTACAAGAATATTGATATGGCATTTGTGCCCTTGTTAGTTGTCACAATACATGTGCCCTTGTTTTGAAAGTTCAATGTCATGATATTTTTTATAAATTATTAATTTTTAATGTTTATTTATATTAAAAGAATAAAAAAAGATGGTATCTCTGAGTATCCCCATCTCCTATTTTCAAAAAAAATTGTACCGATACCGATACCAGTACGAGTACCAGTCACTCGACAACCATGGTAATATTATTTTTGCATTTAATATTAAGATTTGAGGAAGAAAATTAATAATGTTGATCACCAATTTACATTTGCTTGAACACTCTGTAGAGTCTAACTAATATGCTTGTAAACTTGGTAAGATCTACTCAATTCAAAGGGTTAAATAGCTGAACAATCCACTTCACATTCTCAAGACTACATTAAATCATCAACCAAGGTGCATAAGCTTATGATAGTACTACACAATATATGCCTTCATGGACTCATGCACACCTAAATTATCCTATGCAAACTTATTCAAGCTACTCTACATTGTTGAAAGCTTATAGAATTATAAAAACATTAAAACTAGTTATAGAACCTAATGGCTATGGGTACCTATAACATAGGCTATAGGTTACTACTAATAATAATGAGGTACAAAATCATTCTAAAACTTATTCAAAATAATAAAGCAATCAAATCTAACCTTTGGAGTTTTAAGATTTACTATTTATGCAGTTGTTCATGAATGACAACTAATGTAACCAACTATAAGAACTACTCTACTTGCAATTTATTTATGAAGCAACAAAAAATGTTATTAACAAGAATGTATGAATGAGTAAATAAATAAATAAATAAAGTGAAAGGCAGTACCTCAAGTGGCCAGCTCAGGGGACTATCTCACTTAACTAAGAACTAGATCTAACTTCGAATCTTACACATCCATGTAACATACAATTCCATTTATTACATAACACCAAATATCAAACATAATCCTTCTTTAGATTGTATTCAATAATGACATATTAACAACATATTTCTAGATAACTTAGAAGTGGAAACAACTAACAACCTAATAAATTGTAACAACCAGCTAACTTAGCTACAAACTCATCCCCTGACTTTATACAAAAATAGGGAGACTTATTCAAACTACTAACTAACTGCAACCATTAATCTCACTCCTAGATACGAGGATATGAATAAGATTGGCTTATTTATTCTAACTGAAAAAGGAAGAAAATACCTATTCAACAAAGATCTTAAATGAAACAACTTGCATGTGAAACACATAGGCAAACACTCAGAGTTATAAAACAAGTGTCTTCGGCCATCTATGCTAGTAAATCCAACTTAGCTCCATGACCATAAGTCTATATCTTTTCTTCGAACTCCTGAATTCTCATTTCCTTCTCTTTGTCTCTTTGCTCATAATTTTTCACTTGTGCTTCCTATTGTTCTATTCTATCAAGAGCTTCTTGAATCTCTTTCCTTATATTTCTATCTTCTAGCAATTCTTCCTTTTCTCCAAAATCCAAATCATCATCATCCCTAGGAATATCAAAAATCTCAATATTGGGGCTACTGGAAACTATTTTTCTTATTTTCTTTGCAATAAAGATATCCTTTCAATCAGAGTCAAAGGAAGAAGAAATAAATCTTCTTTTTCTAATAGGCACATTAACATTTTCAGGAATATCATCATAAAAATTCTCAGGGACATCTCTTTCCCTATTTGTGTTAGTATCTATCATCATTGCATCCTTATCTTGTTGTCCTTCATTTCTTCCTTATTATTCATGTTCTTCCATACTTCTCGTTTCAACATTGTGTCTCCTCAACCTGCCTAAGCATCGAGGAGTAACAGTTTCTTGTATAACTCTGCTCTTCTTCTTCATTTCACTCCCCTTTTTCTTCTCTACCCCTTCTTTTACAATTTTTTTCTTCTTCTCAACACCTTTCTTCTTATTTTCCTTTTTGAATATGTTGGCGTAGTTCCTCTTTTAACTCTAGGGTTTTGAGATGATGAGGGCTCTTCCATTACCACCGACATATGTTCTGATTTATCCTATTGTTCTGACCCACTATGGTTGTGGGTAGGTGAAACCAACAGTGTAACAAGAGAATTTCCTCTCTCAGGTTCATCTTGCTTAGGTTCAATTTCTAGTTTAAACCCAGTTTGAGGTTCATCCTCTGCTTCAGGTGCTTCAAGCAACTGATTGATATCCTTACAATTTTTGAAATCATCCCAATTAACCTAGGGGTGTTGAATTCTTAAACTCCTTTTAACCAGTAGGATTATCAAGCAATGATGGGACAGTGTGGTGTCTGCTTGCTTCCTCTGATATTAATTTTCCATTCTTTTCAACATGTTATATAGAAAATTGGGCACATTCACCAGTTTATCATGTCGTAAATGATTTAGCAACTTAAAATGCATAGTGTATAAGAGATTGTGACAACCATCACAAGTAAAGTATTTAATAATATAACTAGCACAATTTCCCCAAAATAATGGAAAGGAAAGACGCTTTGTACCTTGAGATGCGGAGTCCATAATTTCTCCCCACTCACAGAACTCCTCCCTTATCGCCACTGCATCTGCATGAATTGGGTATTCAGACCTCGTCTGAGGTAATCCTATAACTTGAGAAATTTCCAACTCAAAAGCATCTACAACCAACCCTCTCCCTGTTGTTTCATCATATTGTAACGTTGTTGCAAAATCTCTTGCTATGTCTTTATCATACTTTGTCAGCTTCAAGAAGTATTCCAACCATCCTACTCTGGTAAAGAGGGGTAAAACCATCAAATATTCTAATATTTCTTTATCTGCAGATGGTTCGCTACGTATAACATCTCCTCCCATTCTGCAACCTTGTAGAATTCAAATTATTATTCAAAACTCAACCCAACCACCTTTAAAACCCCTCAATTTTATTGCTCCTTCAAATACCTTCACTTATACCCAATACTGCAACTCACAATCCCTCTTTTCCTTTAGCTCAATTGAGTGCAAAATCTTCTTATCTCAGCTTATTTTAGGGTAGAAATCACATTATCATAATTAACAGAGAGATATTTCATGTTTGGGACTTTTAAAAGGATGGCATAAAATGATATCTGACAAACTTAGGTAGTGAATGAAAAGTGGCGAAAACCAAGAATAATCATAACTATAATACCCCTCCCCCCAACTTAAATTGAAGTGACCTCACTTCATGCATGATGCGAGAGGGGTGATAGAAGAATAATAAAGAGAACGAGTGAAATATTTTTTGCATGCACAACTTAAATCAAGAATAGTAATTAATATAAAAAACAATTCTAGTTTAATTATGAGAAATTACATGTCGTACGTGTGTAATAGAAATTATCGCTTGGAACAAGTTGTAACCGAAAAAAGATGTACTTTGGCATGTAATTGATTTGATTGACATTAAATGCATGATAGTGGATGAAAAGTTGACGACGGTGATTTGAGTGGAACTAGCTACGGGCGCTTTATGAGGAAATGAATGAAGCATGTGATATGAGAGGAATGCACAGGGAAACATTTTAATTTTACCAACGTAGTGTAGGTGTAGGTACAACAAGTGTTTTTGTAGGTACGTCAAGCATAGGGCTCGTTTTTATTTGACAGATTAACTTTTCAGGTCCCTACAGAATCAGGTCCCGATAAATGTTGAATAACTAGATTACAGGTCCCTCTGGAATAGAGTATGTACATCATGGATAGTGTGTCATGTGTGCATAAGGAATGTTTTGTATGTGCATGTGTTTTAAAGCACAAGAAATTATGCCTAGGTGATTTCAAGGGTTGAGTTGTGTGACTTAACCTCTGGATCACTAGACATGCTTGGTAGGTCCCCTTGTATTGATGCAAGACTTTGTGAATCAATTTTTGTTTCAGGTTTATTGTGAGGACCATACTATTGGATTAGTGAAAAGATGAAGTCATCATGTTGCATTGGTTTCTTATATAACTTCAGTATGTTTCCATTAATAAGTGAGAACCAGGCCACATCAATGGTATGCAATTGTATTGCTCCATTTGGGTAAACCTTGCTAATTTCATAAGGGACCAACCATCTAGACTAGAATTTTCCCTTTAAATCCTTATACCTGGAGTCATATAGTAGATCCCAATCCACTCAGTGAATTATTTTTTCTTTATGAATTGATCATGCCATTTCATTCATTGATGTTGCATCACCTCTGTATGGACTACTTTCATGCGTATCTCATCCAACCCATTCAAAGAATGCAACCTTTCCTTTTGTGTCTCTATTAAATCCATGCCCAAATCAACTGTTGTTCTTAATGTTTTGTATTCAAATTCAATAGGAAATACTATTGTCTTTCCATAAACCAGTTCATAAGGGGTAAAACCTGTAGTTGTCTTCCATATGGTTTTGTATGCCCAAACACCTTTTGGTAATATGGATACCCAATCTCTCCAATGAAGCTACACTGTTTTTGTCAATATATTCTCAATCTCCCTATTGGTGACCTCTACTTGACCATTATCCTAAGGATGATATGGAGTAGATTTATTGTGCTTGATCTGATACTCTTCTACCAATTTGGAAATTAGGTATGATGTGAATTGTGGTCTTTAGGTACACCATACCTAGTGAAGATCTCTTCATATAAGAATTTTGCTACATTTCCATCTCTAGAAAACTGCAATGCTTTCACTTCTACCCATTTGGTTAAGTACTCAGTTCATACCAATATATATTCTTTTTTATTTGAACTAGGAGAGATAGGTCCAATAAAATATAGCCCCCATTTATCAAAAGGAGCCAATGCTAGATGCAGTTATAAAGGCATTTCATCACTTTTTATGGGTTTTCCCATTCTATGGCAGCGGTCATAGCTTCTAGTATACTTAACATAGTCTTTATGTACTGTTGGCCAGTAATATCTGGTTGTCAATATTTTAAAGGTTGTCCTCTTGGCTGCAAAATGTCCACCACAGGGTTCATCATGGCATGATTTCAATATATCAAACACTTCATCCTCCTTGATGCACCTTCTCATAATCTTATCTGGGCTAGTATAAAATAAAAATCCAGAAATCCAAGAATAAGGGAAGCATTTGTGAGCCAACTATCTTTTCTCTCTTGGAGAAAAGTAACCTAGAATCTGCCTTGTTACCAAATAGTCAGTTGTATCATCATACCATGGGGTGTGTACATTTAGAGCAAATAGATGCTCATCAGGGAAAGAATCATCAACCACCCCTTCAGTTGATTGAGTAGGCAATCTAGATAGGAAATCAACAACCACATTATCTTTTCCAAGCTTGTCAACTATTGTTATGTCAAATTCTTGCAACAACAATAACCACCTTTCAAGTCTTCCACTTGCCACTGGTTTATTCATCAAGTATCTGATGGTTGTATGATCTGTATGTATGAACACTTGATATCCAGTGTAATGCCCCGCCAAGTAACCCTAAAGCAAGTTTCAATTAACGTCTTAAGTACACAATTTTTTTTTTAAGTGTAATTAACATACATATTCACTCACTAATTGACAACAATCTCTAAGGTTATGAGATTGGGATTACTTAAAATCCACACATACATCATTATACATCCATAACTTATAATTACATAAAGAATCAAGTACTCATTCATTCCATACATAATAAAGTTACATCATAACATAAAGAGATATAATAAAATTCCATTCACATTAACTTAATCACAAGGTTACATCACTCATTCCCCAAATGAGGTAATAATACAAATGTGTTACATTATATAAATAACCACCTCTAATACAAATGAGGGGTAAAAATAACATGAGCCAAACTGAAATAAATACAATGCTTGAAATGAATACTGGAACCTGTGAGCTCTCCAATTGGATACTTCGCCATTATGAACTAAAGATCACAGGGGGACCCAATGGTGTATGGTGCATGTTCCACCCAACCAAGTGGTACCCAAAGGCCCACCCCCCATGCTAGGAGATAGTAACAACATAACATGGACAAACAATACAACCTCTAATCACAGGCTGACTCGTACTGACACAACCAATCAAATGAACTATACAACCACAAGTACAACACAAGTACAACTCTAACATCACTGACATAGGTCACATTGCTTCTAGATATAAAACAAATCAAGTATGTTAAGAAAACAATACACATAAAATCATGTACCAACTATTGTCCTAGAAAAAGTGTCATCGCACAACTTGTCATGAGTTACCCTCTACAGATATTCATAGGCCCTGATAATCTTGGAGACCTCAACTGACCCCCGACCCTCATGCATATGCGCATGCAATATATACATTAAATATATATTAATATATTTAACTATATATTAATATATTTAACTATATATATAATATAATATATATAAATTAAATATATCAACTAACATTTTACAAAAATACCAAATTGTTTTATTCAAAAAAAAAAAAACCTTTATTAATAATTTCCAAAATATATATACATATAAATATTAAAATAAAGTTGTATTATCGAAATTCACGTTTATTGGAGAGTGGACAGAATTTTGTTCATAGTTTTAAAAACTATGGGTGAGAGAGGGGGCATGGCTGTACAAAGTACAGTCTGGCCACCTCCTTTATTGGGGGTAGCGCGTCCCCCTGTGTGGTGGGCGCACTGCCTCATAGGCAGCGCTTCCCCCACCAACATATGTGGGCGGTGGGGGTTTGACCTTCCCATCATCCACAAAATACACTCTAACCTTTATTTTATTTTTATTTCGATTTTTTTTATAAACTATGAACAATTTCGTTTCCAAGGAAAATAAATTTGTCATACGGATGACGATAATAGTTTTAATTCAATATAAAATATTTTACAAATTAAATATATATATATATATATGCAAACAATATATGAACATATATATGCAAACAATATATGAACATATATATGTATATATAAAATATATATATATATATATATATATATATATATAAATAAATATTTCAACATAATAATATAATTGGGAAGATTTTTCCAAAATAACCATCTATAGGTAAAATAAAGGAAATTTTCTAGAAAACCCAATTTCTACAGAGAATTCTAAAATAAACCTTCCAAATAGCTTTCTCAATCCAGACATAGAGAAAAGAAAAGACAAGCTACAAGCAAACCTTAATTATAAATTATTACATTTCCTCTGGGTTTTTCTACGGAAAAATTTACAATTACAGAAGTTTCACAATTTTTCTTACAGAGGTTTTTTTAATAATTTATTCACAAATTTAAACACTAAATTTTCTCTAAATCTAAATTTGTTTTCCTCTAGATCTATTTCACAATTTAAATCTAATAATTCCTCAACTATTTCAAATCTTATTCTTTGGTTTTCGCTGTAACTAAAATTTCCTAGGTTTCTTCACGGCAATCACAGAAGCTTTAAAATTCTTCTTTTCTAAAACAAATTAAACTTTCATTTACAGATCTAGCACAAAAAATTTCTATAGCAACACAATTCCAATAGAAATTTTAAACAAATCTATATACACAAGAAAGGAACCTGTTTCAAGAAGCTTTTGAAGTGTTGAAGTTTTGATGTCGAGCCTCTTCCAAAGCTTTCACAACTTCTTCCCAGCAAACACAATTTTCCCGGAACAAAGTATATATGCAATATCACAACAAACTATTCCAAAATAATCCTTTTTAATTTCCAACAGCAAAAAACCTTCCAAAATCTTCTGCGTTCTTCCAATTTTCATTCCCCTCAAAACTATCCTACCCTCTGCCGTGAAGAAGCTTTTCACTTCTTCACCCAAAGCCCCAAATTCTCTCTGGGAATTATTTTTTTTAACAACCTCTTAATTAATTAACTCTCACATGTTGGCAATTAACAAATATCTTAATCAATCACATTTATTTTCACAAATAAAATTTAATAACTTCTAATTCAAATTTAATTCCCTTTTTCAACTTTCAAAATAAACCAATTTAATTAACCAATTTTAATTACTTAATAAATAAATTTAACCCCATGGATTAAATTAAATTAAATTAATTAATTTAAATAAAAGACTTCTATCAAAATGTCAAAATTTAATTAAATAAAAATTAACATTATTTGATACACAATTTAAACATTTATTTCCATAACAAGAATCCTTCAGAATTAAATAGTATTAAACAAGGCAAACAAAGACACAACAAACACGATTGACGACACACTATGGCTAGGGTGTAGACCCAACACATGTTACCTAGCTACTATCTCCCGTTCAACTTAACCGTTGGGTCGACACGCTCAAACCTGTGAAACCAGGTGGAGTTGATGTCATGTACCTACAAACCTATAATGAGATAACAAAGATCATACATATATAAGCAACATAAAATACACATCGTGAAGAGGAAATCGCGTAATCGCAGAGCGCTCACAAGCGAGTGATGCTATCCCATCCCCTTCACCAATACATTCATCATAAACTGACAGTTCCATCATAATCGAATATCTCATGCAATAACATGTTACAACAACTAACATCATTACACCAATTAAAACATGTCAAATAAAGCATCAGAAAAGATACATCACATAAAGTCAATGTCGCTCTATAAATAGCGATCAAATCACACACACATGATAAAGTATAACAAAGTATTTGAATATCCAAAAAGAAACTCAAAGAAAAACAAGGACACACTATATAGTCCAGAAAGCAAAATAGAGGGGTATTACAACCAGTTATATAATGTATGAACTTGTTAATGGCGTAGACAACTGAAAGCATTTCTTTTTCTATCATAGTGTAGTTCAACTATGCTCCTTGGAGTTTTTTGCTGATATAATATATTGCATATTCCTTATTCCCTTCTTTCTTCCCTAGAACATCTCCAATGGAAAATTCTAATACATTAGTGTGTATGTGAAATGGTAATGTCCAATTTGGACCTCTTAGAACTGGTGCATAAGTTAGAGTTGTCTTTAATTTCTCAAATGAATTATGACAACCTTCAATCCAATCAAACTCACTATCCTTTGCCAACAAAATAAACAAAGGTGCAACAATTTTACTGAAATCTTGGATGAATCTCCTATAATAACCTGCATGTCTAAATATTTTCTGTGGGATAGGTAGGGTAGATATAATTTCAATCTTTTTTGATCAACCTATATTCCCTCACTGGATATAAAGTGTCCTAACACAATTCCTTGTGTCATCATCATGAAATACTTTTCATTGTTGAGTGATAGATTGTGTTCCTTGCGTCTTGTTAACAAATTTGCTAGATTGCTAAGATATTATTCATAACTTTCACCATAAGTGGTGAAATCATCCATGTATATCTCCATACAGTTATGTGCAAAATCAGAAAATATGCTAAGCACCGCTCTTTGAAAGGTAGCTAGAGCATTGCACAGGCCAAAAGGTAGAATATAATATGCATAGGCTCCCCAAGGGCAGGTAAATGTGGTCTTACCTTGATTTGTTGGTGCAATCTTGATCTGATCATAACCACTGAAACCATCAAGAAATGTAAAATATTTCTTTTCTACCAAAGAATCAAGAACTTGGTCAATAAATGGCAGTGGAAAGTGATATTTCCTTGTGGTAGCATTTAATTCCCTGTAGTCAATACAAACTCTCCATTTCCCACCTTTCTTGGTAACTATTACCAATGGTGAAAGCCATTCATTGTCTGATATTGGGTATATAAAATCGACATCTAAACGCTTTTTCTTTTTACCTTTCACTATATCTCTTAGAGCTAGATTCATGTGTCTTTGTGGTTGTCTTATAGGTCTGTAGCCATCATTAATATAAATCTGGTGCATGCATAAATCATGATCAATGCCCCTCATATAATGGTAATCCCATGCATATGCAGTTGAGTGTACCTGCAATACTGATTGCAAAGAATTCTATTGTTCCTTAGTTAAGGCATTATTAATATTTAATATCCTCCCTAGCATTTTCTCCAACTACTTTGATGACTCTTGAACTAATGAGAGATCAAGGCTTGGTATAATGGGTAAACATTGCTAAGGGAGTAATGAATGAAATAGTTGTGATACTTTTTATGTAGAATCAGTAGGTACAATACTTTGCAAAGGGGTCTTGTAGGCATATGAGACAATCCTGATGTTGTGGGATCCTGCTACAGTCATTTTGGATTATATGAGCAATGAGCTCATCTTCATCCTGGTCATCCAATAAGGGGCTACACTCAATAGTCATCAATGTTTGAAGAGAATATTTATCTTCCTACTCCTCACCCAAATTGGGCCAAATGGTGTGATCAAGGTTTTCATGTGGTTGGGCAGGTGGATAAAGAACCAAGTTCTTTGTGATTTTCCCATTGGATATTATCATTTTTCTAGATTTGCAGTCTATAAATGCATTTGTTGTTGCCAACCAAGGCCTACCTAGGATGAGTGGGTAACCTGTAAGATTAAATTTAGGTTGCAATACTATAAAGTCTACGAGGTATTCCCAAGAATCTAATGCAATAACTAGTTCTTCAATAATTCCCTCAGGTTTGACTGTACGCCTATCAACTAATTGCAAGATAGTTTGTGTGGGCCTATGGTTGACCAACTGAAGTAATTGCATTGTTTCTTTTGTCGTGAAATTGATGGCTTCCCCCGAGTCTATCAAAGTATTCTTAATGAGGGTCCCATTGATCTTAACGTCCACAACTAGACTTCCAGGATCAGTAGAATTAGGGACTCTAATGTTCCCCAACATAATATTTGCAAGATTCCCCAAAACATGGATTGTTTGTGGATCCTTCCTTTTTTCTACTTGGTTTCTTAAGACAAAGATCTCTTACTATTTTAGTATAGATGGGAATGTCTTTGATAGCTTGTATAAGTGGGATTTTAATATTTTAACATCTTTCAACTGCCCTAAAAGGTCTGTCTTAGCCTGTGTGTGATGCTTTTGTAGAGCTAGGCGTTCAGGAAAAGGTGGATTGGGATTTGAGATTAGTTTGGTTTACCTGGTTTTATTTAGGCTCCAAAGGTGGTTTATCAAAAGCCTCAACTACAGGTTCCTCATCCTCTATTTTTGTAATTTGGGGGGATGAGGGGCCAACAAGTTATTTTCTCGATCTGAGGTGGACATCACTCACCTCTACCCCATAAGCTGGGTACTACATAGCTTCATTAGTATAAGCATGTTGAACATGCTTAGTGTTAGGGATAAGTGCAGGCTGGGTAGGTATTTTCTGCTTTGGTGGATAAGAAGCATGATTTGATGGTGGCATTAGTGCTTGTTGTTGTTGTGGAGGAGGGAGCATGGGTTGCTAATAGTTCATATTTTGTTGTTGCCATTAATAAACTTTCTGCCACTAAGGTTGCCACTGATTCTGCTAGTTTGGCCATTGTGAATTGTAATTGGAACCTTGTAGGTTCTACTGGGGCCAAGGATTAGGCTATTTATTCCAATGAGGTTGAGGGTTTGGCCATTGGGGATTTTGCAACTGGTTTTGATTTACTTGCTAGGGTTGAGAGTTCCAAGTAGAAAAGTTTCAGTTTCCAATAGGAAAAGAAGAATTAAAGGAAAGGGGGTCTTGTGGCATACCTTGTCTCTATTTCTATTGCCTCCTTTGTGCTATATTAAATAGCTATCCATCATCTCCTTCAATGGGTTGAAAGTCAGGCTTCTCAACTTTTCCAGCTGGATGTTGGCCACTCTCTTACACTTGCAATTTCATTTTCTCTACCTACAGCTTGGACAATACTCAGTAAGCATAGCCTCTTCTTCCTCTTGCTTCTTTATGATATGGATATTGTGTTTCCAAATGACTAATTATATCCTCCTTCATGTTGGATAATAGATTTCTCACATCAACTTTAGAAACCCCAGTAGATGATTTACCAAGAACTGATGTTCTAGTTTCTCTTGGCCTCTTTGTGAAGATTTTGGAGTAGTTTCTACATATCTTGCAAATTTATTCAAATGTCATTTGAGAGATTTTTCCTCCTCTAATAAGGTTGAGAGCATAAATATAGTCTTCATTAAATCCTCATAGAAATACTAGCTTGAGAGACTCATATGATAACTTATTCTGGGGGTTTTTCTTGGGAGCAAACTAAAATTGTTCAACATAATCCTCTAGGGATTCATCATCTTTTTGTGTCATTCAAAAAATATCATCCCTCCTCCTGTCAAGTCCTCTATAGTAGTCCTGATACTTTTCCAAGAATAGTATCTTCATGGTGTCCCAATCAGGAACATCTTTACCCAATCCCATAAACCATCTCAAAGATGCATCCTTGAGAGTGGTAGGAAAAATCTTCAACCTATGTGCATCAGAAGTATAATCATAGCTTTTGCATAAGACATCAAATTCAAAGAGGAATGTATCTGTGTCTTTAGTTATTAACCCATAGAAAACTGGCAAGGCCGAAGGAGGGATGGTTTTTAGCACTGTAGCCCTTTGTTGGTCAGTAATAGGAAACCCAAATGTTGGTCGAGCATCATCATCATCTACATCACCCATGGTGCAGTATGTCCCTTATGCATGTGTGCTAGAGGTTGGTGAAAAGGAAATTTCTCCTTCAACAGTACCTTCGCTCTGAGTGCTAGGTTCACCAATCTCTACAATAGCTTCCTGGTGTGTAGAAGGAAGGAACCTACCCGAGGGATCTCTCTACCTTTTCATACATAAAATATGACTTTAAATTCAACGTGCATGCACAATTTTAGTAGCTTGGTTTGAAAAAGTGGTGTCTAATAGTCTTGATACTTGAAAGAAGAATTAACTATGAAAACTTTAAAAAAATAGGTATGTGAAGATAGCACCATCCCCAACAATGACACCAAAAATGTAGATTCTAACTAATGTGCTTGTAAACTTGGTAAGATCTAATCAATTTAGAGGGTTAACTAGCTAAACAGTCCACTTCACATTGTCAAGACTACATTAAATCATCAACCAAGGTGCGTAAAATTATGATGGTACCGCACAATATATGCCTTCACAGACTCATGTACACCTAAATTATCCTATGCAAACTTATTCAAGCTACTCTACTTTGTTGAAAGCTTACAAAATTATAAAAATAGTAAAACTAGTTACAAAACCTAATGGCTACGAGTACCTGCAGTATAGGCTATAGGTGACTGCGAATAATAAGGAAGTACAACATCAGTCTAAAAATTATTCAAAATAATAATGCAATCAAATATAACCTCCAAAGTGCTAAGATTAACTAATTATGCAACTATTCATGAATGGAAACTAATGTAAGCAACTATAAGAACTACTTTACTCTACTTGCAATGTATTTATGAAGTAATCAAAAATGTCATTAAGAGGAATGCATGAATGAGTAAAAAAATAAATAAATGAAGTGAAAGGCAGTACCTCGAGTGGCTAGCTCAGGGGACTGTCTCACTTAACTAAGAATCGGATCTAACTTAGAATCTTATGCATCCATGTAACTTACAATTCCATTCATTGCATAACACTAGATATCAAACATAATCCTCCTTTAGATTGTATTCAATAATGGCATCTTAACAACATGTTTCTGGATAACTTAATACTAGAAACAACTAACTATTTAATAACTTGTAACAACCAACTAACTTAGCTATGGAATCATCCCCTGACTTTATACAAAAAGGGAGAGAGCCTTATTCAAACTACTGACTAACTGCAACCATTAATCTCACTCCTAGATACAAGGATATGAAATTAAGATTGGCTTATTTATTCTACCTGAGAAGGAAAAAAAGACCTATTGAAAAAAGATCTTAAATGAAATAGCTTGCATGTGAGACATAGGAAAATGCTCAAAGTTCTAAAACAAGTGTCTTCCTTCAATATTTATTCCTCCATGATGGTTCATGTCCATCTCCACAATTCCCTGCACTTTAGGCAGTTTTCAACTTCAATGATCCCTCATTTCACTGCTTCGGTTCTTGCTACAAATTCTTTGTTCCTATTACCTCGTGCTGAGCTATAGAGAAGTTAATAATCCATACAACATACATATAAAACTAGCCCTCATAATTAAATCACATAATTCTATTCATATACATAAATTCTCACATTTAAATCATGCAATTTCTACAAACATCACCATATTTCATATTATTCAAACTAGGTTCAATTGGTAAGGTATGTTATAATAGGATAGCATATTATGGAGGTTTTTGTCCTGGAAAATATATTAAAAAAAGTGTCTGAAAGCATATGAAAAGTAAAAGAAAAAGCACTAATGATCAAGCCCATCACACTCCTCTAGGACTATTTATGAATGTAGTGAAGAACTAGAATTAAATGTATAATAGTCATGTTGAACGCTTCCAAAGACTGAGAGGGGTGAATCAGTCTATACAAAACTTAGCCCCTTCTGAAACTTGAAACTTTCAACACAAGTCAAACTCCTTTAGCAAATAAAAATAGAACTTTAAGCAAAGTAGTAACAAAGAAGAATATAACAATTTGAACCTTTAACACCTTCAACAAACTTTATCAATAAAAGATATAACAGTAATTAGATCAACAACAAAGAGAAAAATATAGAGAACACACACATGCACAAAGAGACACCAAATTTATGTGGAAAACCCAATGAGGGAAAAACCACAGTGAGATTTAACTCACAATATAAGGCTCACTGCCAAAAGACTTGCAAGAAGGCTCACTACCTTAGAGAAAGATACAAAAAGGACTTGCAGGACTAAAGTACCAACCAAATCCATGAGCAAGATACACAGGACATAATGAGATTCACTATCTCAAAGTAGGATACAAAAGGTATATAAGAGAATTACAAATATTCTCAACACAACTCTCTATTGACTAAGGCATTCAAGCATAATTTATCTATCCTTTCACAATATTTAACACTATCTCTGCTGGATATTCAATACAACTCACTCACACACTTTTTTCACTTGTACACTTCTTCATTCAATTGCATCCAGAATAATCTTGCATTTATATCCATCGCAACACTTTGATTCTTCAATTAGGTCAGTCATGAAGAGAATAAACAATAAATTCAACTGGTCAGCCACTAAAGCATGATGTGTTCCTATCTTGAGGATAAAGAGAACCAAAAACAATCTTAACACTTCTTTCAATGTGATACAAAAATATTTACACGCAGGTGCACATCAACCTAAGTCGACATCAAGGAAACATGTGGATGAGACATTGAAGCACATAACCAATTGGCCCATAAACACTCTTTCAATTGAATTTACTTGATGTGCTCCTAAATAGGATAGGTCAAGACCCAAATCTATCATGACAAAACTCCATTACTAGCATATCCCCCCAAGCACACGACCCAAGCAAAGGAACAATCCTTGTTGCCTAGATACCCACAAATAACCTAGAAATCCAACTCAAGATATAATGCAGCACCAAAGCGACCAAATTGCAACATGTAGATCATATAGGCATATTCCTTGAACATCCAAAATCACTTCCATACACTTCTTTCATATTGTCGTGCCATCAACAACCATGGCAAACCAAAAAGTTACAAACAACTTTGTTCAAGAAACACAAAATACATAATCGGATGATGTACCATTTGTAGAACAATAATAATGCATTATATGGATATCAACATGACATACAACCATGAACTTCTTCAACACTTCTCTTCTTTGATAAGACATGACATTCAACCATGAACTTCTTCAACTCTTTTTTTTTTTTTGATAAGGCATGACATCCAACCATGAACTTCTTCAACTCTTCTCTTCTTTGATAAGGCATGACATCCAACCATGAACTTCTTCATCTCTTCTCTTCTTTGATAAGGCATGGCATCAATCAATGTTAGCCCAAACTAAATATTCCAAGGAATAACAACATATTACTCAGGTGCCAACAATCTCCATCAATGACAACCGTCAGCGTTGACATCAATGACAACAACTGCCAACAAGTCCAAGTCATGCAAAGAAACTTCTAAAGAAGAAAAGAACAACCAATAAGGTCTCCTACTTTTGTGAGAAATCTAATATAATAGAAAGATCGATGGAAAAAATGTGAATAAGTGAATTGTATGTGTTGTAATTGAAACTAAATGATATGAATGTGGTCGTAGTTGTCAATTAAATCTAAAAAATATTGATTGCATTTGAAAAACCTAATTGTTGAAACTACAATGAAATAGTATAGCCTTATAATAAAGTTAAGATTTGTTGGCACCATCCTAGTTTAAATAAATGGACTATAAATTTGCATGCTATCAATTAAGTTATCATCCAAGAGATGAGAGTAGCATCTCACATGCATGTATGACATGACTATGTGTTTGTGAATGGAATTAATTTGGCAAACAAGAAAATAGCATTCCACTACTTGTGTGGTTAAAGACCATGAAGAGATTCATTACAACTTATTAGGAAGAAGAAACCAACACTTTTCTTTAAGATGGTAAAATTAAGGATAATGAATATAAACTGATAAACTTTCCTTCTTTCTTTGAGTTCTTCCCACAAATGGCATACATAGATTTTATGGTTTAGGGTTTTAACCACTTGCAGTGTTCCACTCTCTTGCATTGTTTCCTTGCTTTGGTGTTTAATAACTTTCTTAGCCTTGGGTATTTTTGATCTAGCTAAATCTCGCATGAGTGATTGAATTTTCAAGCCCCATTCAACTACTATGATTATAGTGGATGTTTATATAATCTCTCTCTTTCTTCTTTCCAGTCCAATGATAATTTAATTTTTACACTTTCTCTAATACTATTAAAACAAAAAACATATTCATCTTCAAAATTATTTTAAAGAAAGAAAACATGATATGTTCATGGAAGCAATGGTCACATTATAATTACATTTAATACTGAACACATATTTCATATATGAGTTAACTATGGAATTTTAATGCAATTTACAAATATCATCATACTCTAAGGCACATTAACCTTAGAATTTGCATAAAATCTATGTTGATAAAAACCTCTTAATAGAACTAGACATAGAGCAAAGGGATTTCATTCTCATAGGAGTTACCTAAGTTACCTCTTAATAGGGATGGTGAGGAAATTCTAGGGATGGTTGGAAGTCTCTAAGACATCCCGAGGATGCCTAGGCATCCCTCGAGTGTCTCGGGGATGTCCAAGAGTTTCCTAGCCCAAGGCGTGCAAAAAAGTCTTCTTTAAAAAAATAAAATTATTTCTTGTATTTTGTGCCTTGGGACGAGCCCTAAAGACAAGTGGTATGCCTCCATTGCTTCTAAACTCTACAAAACACTCTCAAATTCTCTATTTTTCTCACATTTGGTTTTTTATGTTTTCCAACAGCTAGGTGAAGAGGAGAGAAAAGAGTGAGTGAAGGAGTGAGATTGAGGTATTGCAAGTGCAAGAGGGGTGAGAAGGAGAAAGAAGAAGAAGAGGAGGAGGATTCTACATCAACTTAGAAGGATTTTTCAAGCACAAGGTAGGTTTCTATGACTATTTTTTGAAGTTTTTTCAATTTTTTTCTTTTTTTCTAAGTTTCATTTTTAAAACTTAATTTGATGTTGAATGTTGATGAGAGAATGAAAAATGAACATTGAACATTGAAATAAATATATGAATATGCATTTGAAGCCATGTTTATGAAATTGTGATTAAATTTTTTTAATCATAATTCCATAAACATGGCTGCAAATGCATGTTCATATATTCATTTCAATGTTCATTGCTCATTTTTCATTTTGTCATCAAGATTCAACATCAAATTTTAACTTTTATTTTTAAATTTGTTAAACTAGGCTAAAATTAGGGACTTATAGAATTTATATTATTTATTGCAGTGTCACAATGAGCTCTCATGACATGAGTGAGGATGAGGTAGAGGTTCATATTCATAGTGAACCTGAATCTGAATATGAACTTGAGGCTGAGGGAGGTGACCATGGGGCTAATCCCGAATCCTAAACAATTTCCATGGCAAGTGCAACAAGTACTATAGAGTGTGCCTCCACATTAATGGTGGGGTATGCTAGGGTTCATTTTGATCATAAGTCTCCTCTCAAATAGTTTGCAAACAAAATTACCAGGCAAGCTAGGGATATTTGGTGGCACAAGGAGGTGGAAGTGCCACTTTTGTGATCTAGAATGGTATGGTAGCATTACTAGAGTTAATGTGCACCTTATTTTTATTTGAGGAAAAGGTGTGGAGACATGTTCATCTTTGGAACAATCAGCAAACCTCAAATATAGAGCTGAGATAAATAAGCTATGGGGTGTTCCTAATGATAGGGCAACTACACCTATGCCTTCTAATTTGTCTCATAAGACACATGTTCAACAGAGCCAACCACAGAGTTATAGTCATAATTTTCAAATGAGAGTAGGAGTGATGTTAGGTTCTTCTAGTGCCTATGCAGGATAGGGTAAGGGGAAATGCACATTGTAAACTCAAAGTAACCCGATAGATTATTTGTTCAATGTACAGTTGAAGGATGAAATATATGATGCCATTGGAAAGTTCTTTGTCAATGGCATCCCATTTCATCTAGCTCAATCTCCTTATTATAGGGAGATGATGTCAATTGTAGTAAGGGGAGTACCATCATATGTTCCACCAGGTGAGACAAAATTGAGGACCACGATATTGGATAAGAACTATTCCAAGATCAATGTGTTGATGGAGAAGATGAAGGAATGTTGGGCAAAGACTGGATGTAGTATAGTCATGGATGGGTGGATGAATATTAGCCATCTTCCACTCATCAATATCATGGTTACATGTACATAGGGCCCATAATTTCTTAAGGCAGTTGATTGTATAGGGCATCGCAGAGATGCTGATTTTGAATTTTAGGTCCTCAAGGACACTATTGAGGAGGTTGGGCCACAAAATATGGTCCAAGTAGTGATAGATGTAGCACATGTATGCAAAGATATGGGGAAACTTGTTGAGGCATCTTATAGACATATTTGGTGGACTCCATGTTGTGTGAATTCCATGAACAATGCACTCAAGGACATGGGGAAGATTGGCAGGGGTCAATGATGCTAGAGATGTGCAAATGTTTATCTGCAACCACCACACTTCACATTCACTTTGCAAAAGCTTCTCTAAGGAGTTATTGAAACCTACTGAGACTATATATGCATCCTATTTCATTCTTTTGGAGAGAAATATTGAGTTGCAAGAGTCACTGCAACTCATGGTTATGACAACAATCGGTAGGCTGTCTTGGATAGAGTAGGGGAGGAGGTGAAGGATACAATGAAGAGAGGTGTGTTTTGGAGTGATGAAAAATGCATAGTCTCCATCATTGCTCCAGTTTTCTAGATCATTAGATATGGGGATGTGGATGCACCTAGCCTTAGAGAGTTGTATGAGTGCATTGATTCTATACTTGATCAAATGAGGGTTGTCTTTTGAGAGAAGGACCGCATTAGCATTCTACAATGAGAACATTCAACCAATCATTCATCGAATATGGGAGAATCTCAACACTCCCTTGCACATGGTTGCCTATGCATTGAATCCTAAGTGGTACAAGACTAGGCCTATTAGAGTTACTCTGATACAAAATGTTGAGGTGAAGGCAGGGTTCTTCAGGGCTATTGAGAAGATGTATGATCCTATAGATGTCAACACGATTCTCACTGAGTGGACCAAATTTTCCTCTCTAAGGGGTTATTCTGATGCGACCAAGATGGATATGGAAACTATGGCACAAGAGGACCTAATTTTTTGGAGGACTTTCCATGGATCAATTTTTTTGACTACCACTCTAGTCATTTGATTTCTATTTCAAGTTTCTAGTTCTTCAACTGCTGAGAGGAACTGGTCTACCTATATCTTCATCCACTCTCTTAAGAGGAATAGACTTACCTCTAGGAGAGAAAATAAGCTCATGGTTGTACATAGTTCTTTGCATCTCATTGACCGTAAAATACTTGTGTGCAAAGAGACTGTAACAACATGATGGGATGTAGAGATAGAGGAGCCAACACATATTGATGAGGATGCTACGACTTTAGATGCAAGGCTAGTTATTATGGCAGAGCTTGACCATGAGGAGTCTAGTAGTTCTAGTGATGGGGAGTTTGGGGATGATTAGAGGCCTCCCTTCACTATATTTTGATATTTTGTACTTATTTTGATATCATGCTACTCATTGTAATCATCTTTATAATATTTTGGATATAATAGAAATATCCAATTTTCCATTTTCATTTGTCAACTTTTATTTAGTATTCAAGTATTTAAAATTTTAGTATTTAATAATTTAGTATTTGTAATTGTTGAACATACACCGAAATAATAAGAGGAGGGAGTGAATCATTATTCTATCATATCTCAAACTTTTAGAACAAAAGAAACTTAAAACTCTACCACATAATCAAGAACATGAAAGTTAGAAACAATGCACAATACAACACCAGATGCATGTGGAAAACCCCCAAGTCAAAAAACCACGATTAAAAATGTTACTAGGATCTACTGTCCTAATCCATCCTCACAAATGAATAGCAATTACAACTTTGTTTTAGGGATACAACCCAAGGAAACTACTAGTCCCTAAACAGAAGTTTTAGGGTCACTCCCAAGGAAGCTACAACTCCCTACAGACATTGTTTTAGGGCTACAACCCAAGGAAACTACAACTCCCTGATCTAAGTACAAACTCAAGAAATATTATAAAATGGTAGTCCTTCCACTATCTAAAACTAACAATTAAGCTCAATCCTTTTGATGATTGCAATTCTTCTTTGTTGCTTCTCTTTTGATGATTGCAATTCTAATTTGTCTCTTCTTCAAATGTCTTCTCTACAACTTACTAGCTCACTGCTTTCAACCTTCAATAATTTTTTCCTTTAGCTCACTGCCTCTAGCAAATAATCAAGCACCTTCTTCACTTCCCTTCTATCACAAAAATGTGTTCAAGATGAAACTAGACATGA
Source organism: Sequoiadendron giganteum (assembly GCA_007115665.2). Taxonomy (NCBI): domain Eukaryota; kingdom Viridiplantae; phylum Streptophyta; class Pinopsida; order Cupressales; family Cupressaceae; genus Sequoiadendron; species Sequoiadendron giganteum. Next base: position 599,859,915 of record CM021102.1, on the reverse strand, counting down.
ACTTACACTTCTACTCTTTCTCTTTCAGTCACTTATGCAATTTTCATCATGTCGCATACACACCATGACCTAGATCAACTAGGTTTACATCCTATACATGATATTACATTGATTACAATTCACATGTTAGACTACAATAGAAAATATTGCATTTGCAAGTTGGCCAAAGATAAAACAATCAACATGAGATGTGTAGAGGGAAAGACCCAAGAGACTACACACAACACCAAGAAGAGGAACATGCCTTGTGGATTCCAAAACACGCTTAACCAGGTCCTAAACACTCTTCATAGCTTTGGTTGTCTATGAACATCATCTGAACGCTTTGCAAATTTGAATTAGGTCGACCTTAAGAAAAAAACATGAAACTTGTAGCATGTCAGCCTTCACAATATTGGCGGTACACATGAATGAAAAAACTTTATTTGTGCTTCTTCCAGATGAGTCAACATGACCCATACAACATCTTCAAACACTCCATAGACTCCACTCACACTTGAACTTGTGGTGCACATCACCAACATACCTAAGTCAGCCAGGAAAAAGCATCACCTATTAAAACATTCATTCCGGACCACAACCTATTCCAGAGAAGCCAAAAAACACCATGTGGAGAAACAAAAAACACCACAGGATATTCAGAAACACTCTCATACATCCCTTTCACAACTTCATGCAACAACAAGTTGACGCAAGCCAACAAACATTGAAACCAGTCACCAGACAACACAGTCCTGCACTCTCACTTATAACTTTCTTTGTTGAAGGAGTATTGGCATGAACCTTTGGATAAAAAACCTTCACATCTTCATGAACTTAACTTCTGAACTGCATAACCATATCTTTGAATGCGAAGAGATGCAAATCCAAACTTTACACCACTTAGAACAACAACACAGACATGAAACTATCACTTTCAAAAGCACATTTTTGGTAACCCAAAGACTTGAAACTTGGATCACACATGCCCTGACAAAACATGAAGCTATTATCCAAACCACAGGAGAAAAACATCATGAATAGAGAAATGTATAGCATTTCTCCGAGACTTTGTCAGCCAAACAACTAGACTACAACTCTCTTTTGACATCAACAACTCTCTTTTGACATCAATGACAGCCAAACTACAACACTTCAGATGCAAGGTTGGTTGGTATTAGTTTAGCGGAGCTTGACCATGAGGAGTTCAATAGTTCCAGTGATGAGGAGTTTGGGGATGATTAGAGGCCTCCCTTCAGTACATTTTGACATTTTGTACTTATTTTGATATCATTCTACTCATTGTAATCATCTTTATGATATTTTGGATATAATAGAAATATCCAATTTGAATTTTCATTTGTTAAATTTTGTTTAGTATTCAAGTATTTAAAATTTAATTATTTACTAATTTAGTATTTGCAATTTTTCTATTTTACTAATTTTCCAGAGTTTCATTTGAAATGTAATTCTTAACATATTTTCATAACTAGTATTTCAAGTACTAAATGTATATCAGCGTCGCCCCCCGTCGATGTCCCCAAACTTAGGCCCTTGGTTCCCCCCATCCCCAAAACCCGTCCCCGCATCCCCCCGTCAGGAAACTTCATAGAACATTGGTTTATATCCTTTTTTCATTATACATCTATTGGGATCATTATTTACATGGTGAAAAAAATTGACTTCTAGTTGGATATGACACATTATTTGGCTAACTACTTATAATCTTTGAAAATCATGTTGCACCCACATCATGTCAAAGTATCAGATTTTTGTTCTTAGAGTTGTCAATGAATTTCTCTTGGTATGTTCTATTGTAAATAATTAGGATCATATAGTAATCCATCATAAAATCCATAAGACTTACAACAAGGTTTTCAACCTACCAATCAAGAATGTAGAACCTTTAAAGATAATGAGGAAGGAGAATATTGATTCAACCTCTAGACCTCTATATCTAAAACAATATAATTAAATTGTTTTGACTCCATTTATTAGCTGGAATGCAAATCCTAATGAAGTTGTAAATTCAAGGAAGTGGGTATCATCATTTTTATTTTTATTTTTGAGGTGAATTTTGAATGAAACCTAGGAATTATGTTTGCTATTAATTAAACTTTGTGAATCGTCTAACAAATATTAAGGAAATTTTCAAAAAGGATGGAAATATGGGTGAAAGACAAGAATATCCTACTTTGGGCCTTCAACATGTTATCAATAAAATATGCACCCTTGTTAGATTTTGCAGAAATCAAACTATCTGTTGAAACATGGAAACCCTTTTCAAATGTGGGTGATCTATGCAAAAAGGGAATCTCCAAAGTGAGTTGGTTCTCTAAATGATGAATCTTATTCTAAGTGATTTTCTAGGAAAAGGGTAGAAAGAATAACTAGATTTAAACTTATGACTGAAATTATATCACCTAAAATGGTTTAACCAACATAAAGGAGATTATGATAGTAACTCACTCTCACCACCTCTTTTAAAACTGATTCTCACAACCTCACAACCCATATAATCCAAAAGTGATTTGTGCAAAGGTTTTAAAATAAACACAATGCACAACTTGAATTAGCATGTAAATCCTTGCAAACACCTAACAATAGTAAGACAAGAAGAGGATTGAACATATTTGAATCACAAGACACATCAAATTACTACTGCAAAGTATAGACAAAAAGTGAGAAAGGAAAATATGTTGCTTTATTGAATGGAAGAGTGAAACTCTCAAAATCTGAACACAAAACTATTTACAAAACTCTCAGCATGAACAAGAGAGGAGGAAACACTGATCTGAACTAGAAAAACACTAAGTTTTTCTCTAAGATATACCTCAAAACCCTAATCCGAGCTCAAAGAAAAAGCTCCAGGAAAAGCACCCAAAAATGCCCAAGAAGTTGGCACAAAAGTGGAAAAGTCTCACTTTTTGCATGTACATATTGAAAAGCTCCTAAAAATAGGTTTGCTTTGCTTTAAAAGCAAAAAAAACACCTTATCTCTCCACCAAGAAGCTCAATCCGACCAAGAGAAAAAATCAATATCAATCTGCTAAAAATAGCAAAGAAATAAAACAATTTATAAAGCATTGTTTTATTCTTGCTTTACAATGATTTGTAGATTTAATACTCTCACAATTTGACTAATTTTTGCAATTAAATATTTAGAAAAATCTTTTGCAAAACAATATAACTTATTTCTCCATTTACAATGTTTGATTTTTCTTATAAAAAATCATAAAAAAATATAGAGCTATCCCCATTACATACTTAATTGATTTTTCTTTTTAAAAACAATTGAAAAATAAAATGCCTCAAATATGGAATTAAATCTAAGGCATGAATAATCTCAATATCTCTTTTTAATTGATCTCTCCAAATCAATTAAAAGCACTAAAGTATTTAGCCTTTCTTCATTTTAATGCTAAGGCATAGACAAATACTTGATTCTAAAATCAAATGCCTTAATATTTAATCAAAACCTAAAGTCAATAAAAGGTTAAGACTTAAGTAGTCTCATGGAATCCCTAGAAGGCTCGACCTAGGCATGAGAAAAGGTCACAATGAATAAACTCTAAGGCATTAATTTGAAAATGCAAACACTAAACTCCTAAGTTCGAATTTCTCCACTCAAAAGGCAAATATCATTAACCTAAATTCGAACTAGGTCAATTTTGAACAAAACAAGGAAAAACCCTAAAAACATTTCATTTGCATTTTGTGACTTGGAGAGCTTGGCTCTACATGAAGAAAAACATGCCGCCATATGCATGATAGGGTTTCAGCTTGGGGAAGCTTGGGAAATACATGATTTGTCTTCAAATGGTCGATTCTCCTTTTTGCAACTATGGTAAGTTGATCTCCTCATTTTTGTGAGCTCCATCCACTGTATTTTGAGGGAAAACAGTCATTAAGGTCGCGACCTTCACATGCTCATTATCTCTGAATTTTTTTCTCTCTATTCTCTGTTTTTGCTTTGTCTCTCTAGCCGCCATTAGAGAGTTCAAGCCTTGTGTTTGAAAGCTCCTAAGAGTTGGCCGCACCTCTTACTCCTCCATTGCTTTGACAAGGTAAGCTACTCTTCCATTGTTTATCTGCACTTCTCTATCTCATCAAAATGAAAGCATTTAAAAGCTAAGAATACAAGGCTATGATTGTTGTTTTGAAAAAATCAATGTAGACCAAGCCAGGCCGCCCCACGAACATGTGTTTCTGGATTTTTATTATGCATTTCTCACTCTATCTTTTGTTCTTCATCTTCAAATTTGTAAACTACAGTGAAATCAAAATGGGTTTTTTCAACTTTCTGAGAGCTATGTAACTGGAATTCTTCCATAAACTGGGTTCGACCCACTATAGCATTGTATATATTTATGTATTTCTAAGACAAACCCTTATGTGGGTATATTGAAAAGACGAGAATCTGTACTTGAATAAGAAAACTTCACATGGGTATTTGATGTTCGATTGAAAAAAAGTCTTCCATTATGTATTTTATGTAAACCCCCACGAGGGTAAGCTGGAAATGGTGAAAATCTGCATTTAAATAAAAAATCTTCATATGGGTATTCAAAAAAATGAGGGAAAATTCTTTATCTCAGGAATAAATTTACTCATTTCTGCACTTTTGTTTTAACTGTTGAACACCCATCATGGCAGCTTCATGCATTTTTCTTTCCTATCAAATTATCATGTGTATTTCACTTAAATAGAATAGACTCTGAATTTAAAACCTCCACATTATGCTTATACTCACATAATTTAAAATAATGCAGTAAGCTCTCCTTCTGCCATATCATTCATGTAGCAACCTCTTTGCTCGTCACCTTCTTGTCACAACTTGCATGCCTCTAGAAAATAATAGGCATTCATAGTTCAATCACTTCAAATAAGATAAAGCAACACTGAAACTCCATATTTTTATTACTCAATATTGCTTCACTGCTAAGGCATTATGTATGCATGTTCACTATCACTATTTAGAGATAGAACATTGTTGCTCCAAAACATAACCATATGAAAAAACATAAAAGAAAGTGAACAGACATAAGGCAGCAAAATGTAATTAATATGACAGTATTTAAAACTTGCAAGTATGGAATTGATGCATTTCAGTTGAATTGATTGAGCTTATTTAGTCTATTGTCCACCTGTAGCTTTCAAAACAACATGTTACTTGGTTGTTATGAGTGAACAATAGGCTTAATTGTTTGATGACTGAAAACATCTTGCACTCCTTCATGTTGAATAGCTCAGATGAGAATGATGATTGTACTTTCTTTCTCAGCCCACTTGTAATTTTAAGGGGTAGCATGCCAAGCTCTACCCTTGTGGGAGCCCATTTTACCTCGCATGCTTCTATGTCTTTATAAAATAATCTGCTTCATGACTTTTCCTATACCTGCACAGGAAACAAACGATGTTAGCAAAAATAATAAATATGATGATGTTTACTCATTCAACTCTAGTTCCTGCACTTTGCTTTTAGTTGATTCTAGGCATCCCAAGGATTGAATTATATTTTTGTCAGTAGGGCATGTAGTATAGTTCATATCTCGAGCTCTTAATTGACACCTTTCTCAATCTTTTGCAGATACAGTCAGGAGCGGAAGTAGGATGGAGCGAGAAACAAGGCATCAATTGAAGATCAACTTAGGCAATGACGAATATGTTCTATGTTATTTGTCACTTTCTTTCAGTTGTATATTTCCTTTCTTGAAATAAATAGGACCAGCTAAAACCATGGCTTATGTGGATCTTTTAATTTCTCCTTCTGCTTTTCATTCTGAAAAGAAAATACATCAAAAATGCAAAGTTGTACTGTCATTTGTATTCTTGCAATCAAATGAAATTTGTAATGTAACAATGTCATGAAATAAATGAAAGAAATGGATGCTTAATCATTTGTATAATCAGCTTGTACTTCATTTGTTCAATAAGCATTAAGGAATACTTCTTAAACTCTATTATCTCAATAATGCATAACTAATATAGATGCAATCAACAACTTAAAACCATGTAGCAATTAACCGAATCTTTACTTCAAGATATAACAAAATTTAACCAACTCCAACAACCGAGTTGTAGTAAAAATTTGGTAACACAACACAATGTTTCAAAAGAAAAAACAATTCACAATTTCAAGTAAGCAGATTACCATGGTTTTATCAGTTATATTCCTTGTTCATTCTATACTTCTCCATGTGTATGTCGTTCATTCAAATGGTGAATATGTGCATCTACACAAACATGTTATGTTAGTCTTCATTGGCGTAAAGCTTGTGGTGCTACATGCATGTTTATGTTTGGTATGTTCTTACTAGGTATCGGGGAGGAGTTAAGCATGGTGTTGTTGGGGTGGAGCATAACAATCCAAAGTTGTTCTTTCTATTCAATCTTATGGGGTTAGAACCAGCCCGATGATTCCTTAGACAATGTACAAATGAATGGATTGAGTTTAGTTAACCCAAAAAATATCTTTCATTTTTATGATATTTTTAACCATCTCTTGTTCTTGATGTTTTTCTCTTTTCGGTTTGAGGAATTGTAAATCTTCTAGACCAACCTTAAATAGGAAACATGACACATGAAAATAGTGACTATTTTATGGTTCAATTCCTCTTTGTAGACTAGACAGGCATGCACACAATGTTGTAAAAATAAGGGAGCTTTTGTTACACCCCAATTGTGTAATTACTATTTACTATTACTATGTAGGGTAAAATGTGAATGTACTGTGAAATCTGGAGATGAATAAATTATGGTCGTACCATGTTATCAATATGAATGTTGTCTCAATTTATGTTATTTCATGGGGAAATACTGCATACATGTGAATAGATGGTTATTGAATCATTATTCAACTTTGGAGATGTTTATGTATACAACATATGTTGTGAACAGTTGACTGTCGTAATGTGTTAGTGGTTGTAGGTAAATGTTCATTCCTCCAGACGAAGGGGAAGTATCACTCGGGAGAAGATCTTGGTCGAATAATCGGTAATGTAAAACTATCTAAGAATACACACACCACAGTAATTTGGTTGAGTCTAGACATAGAAGTGGGAAGTTGATAAGTCATCCCTAGTTTGAAATATCTGCATTAGTAAAGGTCTTGTTTACTTTGGAGTGCATTATTGGGTGATGTTTATCTATTTGAGCTTTTGAGACCTTATCCTACTATGTTTGTTTGTGTGGTTGAATGAGTGTTTGGATATATGCAAACATGCATATATATGCATATGTTGGCATACACGTACAATGGATATAATGGGATGTCCAAACGGGTATGATGGCATATGTATAGGCATGCATATATGTATATATATTATGATGTTATGTGTCTTTGATCCTTTTTTCGATCCATATCTACGTCAAAAGTATGCATGTATATGAGTATATACATACATTGATCTATATGTGAGAGCACAATCATGTGCACGTATGTGTAAGTAGGAATATCTACAAACATACTCACTCAAGGGGTCAATTATATATATGAATATATAAATACATTTAACGAATGTGTGTATCAACGATAATAGGATGTGAAAGGGTAACCCGATACATAGATATATGAGTGAACATATTTAATATGAAAATGTGTGTACATGTGTATATGTGTACGTATGAGTACATATGTATTGTTTGTCAGGTAATGTTAAACAAAGATGTACACATTCATGATTTTGAATAGATCATTTATATTTCTATATAATAATATGTGTGTGTGTTTGTATATATGAAAAATACACACATAAGCGTAAATGCTTAGTAGAGGAGTGTGTATGAATATATATATTATTAAGTGAATGTCAACGTGATTGTATTCATTTGTATATTGAATGTATACATGTTTTATTGACAAAATGAGTTATGTATTCAAGGTATCAAGCAATATGTATTTATCATATGAGCCAATATACGTATGAGTAGACATATACATATATAGATATATATATATATATATATATATATATGATATACGCTAAGTATATATATAAGTCAATATACAAATATGGGATATACTCTATGTACATATATGGGGGGTGAACATTATAAATGCAGGCACAACCATATAGAGCTCAATTCATAAAGGGTAAAGCGCTGGTTATGTTTAGTTAAGGTTCCATATATAAATGATATTAGAATTCAACTATCTCTTATTTTATTGAAGCCAATTTACAAAGGTTGTTTCGTAGTCGATGGAGACTATGAAATGGAGGTCGATATTGACTATGTCAATGGAGGCCGATTTAATAGCTTATGACTGTTAATGGAAACCGGTTATCATAATGAATGAAACATGATACAAGTCATTGCATTACATTTGTTATTGTTCTCTATCATATACTTGACTGATTGAACCTGCTATCTATCATATACTTGTCATTCACCATATGGATCAATTGAACCTGTTGTCATTAAATGGGAATTGACTGAGTTTGGCCATGCCAATATGTAGGAAAAGGAATTGGAGTTGGCGCCACCTTTGAGTCGGAATTGTTGTAGAATTCTTTTCTATGTGAAAATTCAAATTATGCATATGTTGATTGAATTAGTCTTTAGATTGTTGTCACAAAACAAGTCGATCTATAGGTGAATAATCTGAGTATTAGCTTGAGAATTTTCCACCTTTTAGCTGAGCTTCTTTGCATGGAGCTTGTTGTCATTTTTCATGCCTAAACTGTAGGATTTGAGGTTGCTTGGTTGTTCTATAAATAGCTAAACCATTTCATTTGTGAGGGACACATTCTTTTCCCTAGAGATTATACATCTTTTGTAGATCATTATTTCTAAGTTATTACTAGCCATACTTGTCTTATTTTATGAGTGAGATGTAGAGAGTGTTCTATTGTGAGTAAGATGTAAAATTGCTATTGAGAGAATTAAGCTATCGACAAATGAGATAGAGTTGTTTGTGAGAAGTTGATTATCAAGTTGATTGATGTTGGAGAGGGTTGCATTTCTATCGTTGGTTTGGATAAGTGATAATAGGCATGGGGATCTCTTCTTCTTTAATTATTTTACTTTTGAAAGATATGTCTTGTATGCATGGTTGAGAGGTCTTTTCCAGTATATGCATTAAATAATTTAGATTATTTTGAAAAGGAAGTTGAAGCTTTTATGATGTTTTCTTAATGTGTTTTTAAGTACTCCATGATAGGAGAGATTGCTTGACACAATTATTTAATTATACTAAATATTTCGAATAGATTGCTTTACATAGGTATTTAATTATACTAGATATGTTTGAACATGGGTTACTCATAGCTAGTTATTTTATTTTAGATAACTGGTGGGATACTTCAGGCTTGAGAGGTTTAATGAAACCTAGTGAGTTAGAGTTGCTACTTGATTAGTGTCAATACACACTTAAATACAAAGATATCATATTGGCAAGAGTAAGCTCATATTGTAAACCCTTTTATTCGAAGAGGTGATACTCTTGAATGAAATCATCTTTTGGATATGTCAATTCTTCGATTTTGACCATGCAATGTGTTTGTATTTACTCCATAATAGGAGATGGGTGTTTATCATAAGTATTATATACTAGGTATGACTGAACACAAAAGACACATATAGTACACTTAGCTAAGTTATTGATTTAACTAGGAAATCTTGTGTTAACTCCTAAGAGAGATAATCTGGTATGGGAGGGAGTTTGTGTACTTACGAGTTAGTAGGGTAATCCAAGTATATAGGTTATCTGGGATGATGGACTATCCATTGAAGGAAATACCTAGCTTGTGTACTTACTAGTTAAGTAGTTTAATCCAAGTAGATTAGTATGGTTGTATGTTATCTAGGATGATGGACTATCCATTGAAGGAAATACCTATACATAGCTTAAGATATCCTTAAGTCAAATCAGCCCCGAGCAGTGTATGTGACAAATGACCCTCAGTAGAACATACTGAATGAAACACTTTGATTGAAGTAGTGTGATGACATTTGGCTCCACTGTCAATTCATCGTGATCCAGTATTACATGCTAGAAAAATATTGTGGGATTGTAATTTCTAGTTATATAGGACACGACACTATGCTCAGTTGGTTGTCGTTATTAATTACTCTACCAATCTCTTCATTGAAGGGAAGGGCCATCTATCGAATGATATATGTGTGGGGGAACACATTATGAGTCTATGGTTGGCAGAAAAGTACCTGAGTGATGTTTCTCCTCCACAACAGGGACAAAAGAACCAAGATTTGAAAGGAAGGATCCTAGACCATCTTATAGCTATTTTTTCTAAATATCATTGAAGCTAAGTATGTAAATGTATGTATTCTTGTATTGTTGTAACTTGTGAAGTTATTGTAATGAAATGGAATCTTTTATTGTAAGTTGATATGGAATCTTGTTTGTATATTCTCAATAAAGAAATAAAAAATTTATTGCAATGACTTGTTACCTAATTTATTTACTCACAATATGCAAATTTAGAAATTTTTAATGCATTGAAGGGTTGGTTTGTTACAGCTTTGGGCATCTTTATCCATACAATAATCTTGATAGCAAGGAGAATTTAGAGCTAGAGAGAGCAAGGAGTTAGCACAAAATTCATTAGCATTTGAACACATGTGGTTAAACATGTCATCTTTTAATGCTTAATATTTTTTGTTGTGATTCTGTTTATGTGGATTTGTCATAAATTAATCATTAGAAATTGATTTCCCTTCTTAGAGATCAAGGGCATTGTGCTTGCCATTAATACCGAGTAATCTTTTGAGAAGGCACACTTTCCTAGCTCTAAGGAAGGTAAAGAAAAGTTTGAATCGTGATTGCTTGCTATTTATAAAGCTAAGATGGTCTAGTCGAATGTAAGCCCCAACAATAGGGAGAATGGAAATTGGTTATGGGGAGTGACTAGTCAACATAATTCATAGTCATATCCATGCATGATTTCTTTCTTGACTCGTATGAAAAGCAAGTCCATGCTTGATTGGATGAAAAGGTGTTAAATTTTGCATGGACAAAGTTTGATGGTTGTTATTATGACTTTAAGCATTAAATTGATGGCATATAACATGCCCCTTATGTATAAATAATTTACTTGACTTGTAATCATTTTAAGAAGTCTTATGTGATAGTACTCTTATACTTTTATTTCATCCTCACATTACAAATTTGAATATTTCTCTTGTTATAACCTCTGAGAAATGGATGAGGAGTAACTTGCAATCTTACAAATAATTGGGATGTTATGGGTTCCTAATGAGTAACTAGGAATATCTTGTACTTTACAAAGAACAAGGTTATAATGGGTAAGAGATTCTAAACTTAAGGTTGTCCATATATTGTATGACTGGCTTCATCCTAGTCATTGACCAAGAATTTATGCCCTTTCATATTTGCATGCTACTTGAGTTTCTTTATGATTTACCATATGTTGTACTTGCTTCCATGGATTGACTTTCATGGATAGTTTCATCTCTTCTTTTATTGTCCCTATTACTAAAGTCCTTGTGAAAATAAGGGTTAACTCAATTGAGGCTTGTGAGGGAGCATCCATGTTGTGATTGTATGGAAAACCACTCACGTGATGTCCTTTCTCCCTAGGCAATTGGTGGCCTAGTAGCTACTTGAGGATCTCCTCAGCAAACTTGGGAAATGTTGATTTTGACTTACCCATATATCTCTCTTCTGCATGCACAAGATGTAAACATGACTATATTGTGGTGTACTCATCTTAGTGTAAGAAAATTTTATTCTTATCTTGTGAGCTAGTATTTCATTAAATGATGCATTCTTCTAGGATTATTGACTCTCTTTTTAGGAGGCTTTATTGTAAGAACATTGAAAATAGGAGTAATTTCTAGTTGTATAGTGGTTGTTAAACTTAAACCCTAGATTTACTTTGATAATTTTGTACAACAAAAATAAAATATCCCTAATACTTTGCCTTTCTATCATGAAGGCCAGTATGTATGTACGTGGGTATGGCAAGTGATCTTTCAAGGGTAGATTGGTGATATCTAATATTTCATACTCATTTAATATCAGTATCACAGTAGAGGTAGTTTCAAGGCCATACCATAGAACCTTATGACTTTAATGAATGATAGGTAGCTCATATAAGTTTTTAAGAGATTATGTATAAGATGCTAAGTCTATGTTGAAAGAAAAATAATTCGTTCTCAGAAGTACTATGATAGTTCATGTGTTAGAACTTTCCTAATGTATCTCACTATCATTGAATACCTTGTCAATTACTTTATAAGGTTCACTTCTGCATAACCATCCTTAATATTGGTTAAATGGCATTTTGCATCGCAATATTTGATTGTAGATTTATGATTGCCATGACTGTAAGATTGTAGATTTCTAGAAATCATCTTGATTGTATGAAATAATGTCTATATAACTTGATCTACTTGGTTTGGGAGCTCACTAGTAAGAGAATAAATGTAAACTTCATCACGGGTTATTTTCCTTGAGCATAATTGTTGATTTTATTCAAGGTCTACTATTTTATATTGTGATTTCATTATTGGGTACGAGTGACTAGAATTTTGTTTCGTTAACAAGGAAGCCCTTGCCATGTTGTTTTCATGATTTTAACCAAACCTTGATGTTTTCCTTCCACTGATCCTAAGTAAGATGATGATCAACTGAGTTCTTGTAATGTTACTAAGATGGTGTGTAGGGAATCTAAGACCTTGAGGTCTCTACTCACTGATCACTATTTTATAAGCTCATTGTGACTACTAAAGAGTTAAGAGGATGCATAGCAAATAAACAACATATGTGTCTTAATCAAAGACTTTGGATGAGAAAACCTGAACTTTAGGCTTGAGATCACATGCTAGGTTTGAGATTGAAAAAACACCTTGTTGGCCTCCTATAATGATTTTAACAACTGAGCCTTTACAGTTGTGATTCATAGATTGGACATCCAACCTGAATAGCTATCTCAATCATCATGAAGGTTCATTTAAATTTCTCAACCCAGGGACGTAAACTTGAAATGGGTTAGCATTGTATGTGCACTAGGAATCCAAAGTAGCCACATTCATCCTACAACTTAAGAGAGGTGCAATACTGAAAGTAAATTGCATGGAAATAAATAACATAAATACTGAACAATAACCAATAGCCAGACCAAACTAAAATGCATAACAAAAATGAAAATCTGAGTGAACAAACAGGAAACTACTATGTCTGCCTTGGCTGCAGGAACAGTCATAGAATGGAATTCTAGTGGCTGCAGGAACAATCAATTCCAGATTCTTAACTAATTACCGAACAAAAAATTATGACTAAACTAATCTAAGGTATGGGATGGAATACTCACCAAGTAGTCCCCTTGGATAAGTATTCCCTAAAACTAAGATAGACTCAAATGCACAAACTTATAACTTCATTTTATTCAATAGAAAAACATGAGTACAATCAACATAGTTGTATTGCCAAGATATTAAGAATGTGAGTACATCAGTGAATTAACATTCTTTGACTCTTGAGAGTTCAAAAGGAACATTAGAGTCCTTATTTATCCAACCACCTAGCAAGGCGGTCAACTCCAGCAAACGCAGAGGATGCCACATTAGGGAAAGCGCAAAAAAGAGCAGGGGCAGCTATGCATGCACATAACCTGTTAGACACGATTGCCTTAACTCGAATCTAGCATAGCAGTAATGCCAGTGCATGCTCAACAACATTTAATACCACTTCAAGGTGGTTACAATTTGATGTGTGAGGAATCTCCAACCATCAAGAGTCTTCTCTCCATAAATGACCACCCTGTTTGACCAATATAGCACACGACCAGCTGGCGGAATCTTCCTGAATTGCAGGCCTCAAATTATCTGCATGACAATGTTAGCATGCACAAGAACTGCATATCCATAATCATCTTAAAGTGGCATTCATTAATCACATGCAAAATTATCACAAACAATCCACATAGCATGTCAATATCATTTGAAAGCTTATGAAAATTAATTCATGTCCAAGGTCTATGGTTTCAAGGAAATATTATGAAAGATCAACTCTCAAGCATCAAAGTCTTATGTTACTATAGGAAATGGACAACAACCCTATCAATAATTAGACCATAAACTAGACTCATCATTCCCCCCAACCTAATGTTTTGATGGTCCTCCAACAGAGAAATAGTTGTCCTTTTGTTTGGTCAATGCTCTAAAATTGGCAACTGCAAGTTGTCCCACATCTGTTTCTACTATATGAATTAGGATCCCAATAGAATCCTTGTTGTCTCTCCAACCTTCTCCATCTCTGTCTTTCATCAGAAATGTCATACCTGTAAAACCTATAGTTTGGCACCGACCACAATAGAATAGGAGGTTGAAAAATTAGTGGAATCCAAAATTGCCCTTTTTTTCTCCCAAGCTGCATATACTTGTCAATTCTTTTGAGTGTTGCAGCACAGTTGTGTGTGGAATGAGGCTTTGCTTGCTTCAAATCATTAGATAGGGTATTCCATCTCTATGAGAGGTATCCCATTACAAAGTCTCATGTGGTTCTTTCCATTTATTCACATTCTTTGTAAATTGCCTCTCTCCCAAGCAGGATCCTGCAACTATAGCTTGGTCGGTATAAGATTCGATGCCAATCCTTAAAAATATTTCCTGGATGTCTAGACTCAGCCCGAATAGGTAGGGGAACGTTGGATTCAACTTGCTTATAAGTCTTGTACTACTTTCACCAAGTTACTTCATTTTGTATCTAGGACATGAACGCCAGTAATTGGACATCCCCGACATTTAGTAGTGGATTCCACTCATGGTCTTTGGTTACAATAAAATTATGTAAATAAAATTCGCACAACAGATTTTTCATCTTAGGGGGAGCAATCCGAAAAGCATTGAAAAATTCAGTAGGGTTTTCAATTGAGGGGTTCAAACCTGAAACAATCTTTACAAACTTGAAAGAAAGATGCTTCTCTTTTAAATACAAGGTATATACCCTCAGAGGAGATCTGCATTCTAATATCTGTGGCACTAAAATTGTCATGTCATCCACTTTCTTCTTCAAAACAACAATTTATGCATTTTTATCTTCAATCTCCTCATCTTTTTGTTCAATTTCCTTCTTTGGCCTGCATTTTTTTGCTTTCCATTCTTCTTCTCTTCTTTGTATTTATTTCCATAAATTCAGGATTACCATGTTCACTAAAAAATCAAAAGGCCTATGTACTCCTACCATCATTTTACCTAACACTTGTGCTTGCTCTTGGTAGAGTACCATCTGCAGGGCTTCTGCTCGCTCAGCCAATTCTGGCTACAGGGCTTCAAGTTCTTATTCTCTTGTTTCAATCTGCTCTTGTTCTTGCTCATGTTGCATGAACTCTTGCTACAGGAGTTCTTGATTTCCTTCACATGCCTGGTTTTCAACTTTCTCTGCAATATCCACAAGATCAACCAGTGTTAAATTTGATGCTTCTTCGAACACATCCTTTTCCTTTTCATTTGCATGCTCCATTGGAGCTTCTATATCCTCCTGTGGTGACTTTCCAGGTTTAGGGCTTCCCTCGGGAGATACCCTAATGACTGGCCCAGTTGACTTTCATTTTTCCTTTGCTGCAAGAAGAACAGTGTCAACTTCTCATTTCCTGGAGCTTGGCACTTCCTTTTCTACCATTTTATTTTTAGCTTTTCCGCCCTTTAGTTCTACCTTCCTCTTTTGTGCCCTAGTTTTCATTAAAGTGCCAAGAGAGACCTCATGATCAGAATCAGGAGAGGAACTCTCTTAATCGGAATTCTCTACCGCAGAAGAACTAATTTCAATAGCTTGTGTGGTTGCAGGATGGTTCCACTAGGGCTTTCATCTGAGGTTGAGGTACTAGAAGTGGCCCCAACATTGCTCCTTCTCCCCCAACCCTACGAGGTTGAGGCAAAACCCTAGGTTACAAAATCTCTGGTCTAATTTGATCAATCCTCAAAAATTCTTCCAAAGAAATATTTTACACATCATACAAAGATTTTTTAACTAATAATTTAATTAGGCAATGGTGGGAAACATAATTGTCCCTACCTTTTTGGTTTTTTGATGCCATGATCGAAAGAAGGTGGTACAACATGTTGGGCACATTCATTCTCCTTTTATGCCTCATGTGGTTTAGGAGCTTAAAATGCACATAATGTAAATTTGATTGTTGACCTTTGCAAGTGATATACTTGACAACATAGACTGCAAGCTACTTCCAAAGCTCGGGCAGAGAAGTCCTTTCCGCTCCTTGTTTGTCTATGCTCAACGGAGGGTCATTAGGTTCTGTAAATTCGGCCCTAGCTGACCTGGCATCCCTGGCAGCAGGGTAATTTTCACCGTTGATAGGTAACCCTATAACTTATGCAATTCTTTCCTCTATAGTTGTGACTTCCAGTCCTTTTACTGTGGCCCTTCCTTCAGACAATGTCTGAGCAAATTCTAATGCAACACCTTCGTCAAAACCATCCAGCTTTAAGCAATAGTCTACCCATCCACAGTTTCTAAATTCGATCAGGCAGGGCGCATCCTGTAATAAAACATCATGAACTGTGGGTTCGTTTCAAATCAACCCACCTCCCATTGTCTACAATCAAACAGTTATTGCAAAGATTTTCTTCCTACAATTCTTGTCTGGAAACCAAATTTCTTCTTCCTACAACTCTGCTAAATTCCAATGTTGGTGTCACTTGAATTTTACCTTTTGGCTTAGGATTATGGCAGGGACAATTAAACCAATAAAGGAGTAATGAATGCAAGCTATGATTAAGGGAAATGGTGGCAGAGGGTTTGCATTTTGCACATACGAGTTATCATCTCAGAATTCAAATTGGCTCAATGACTTAAATCTTGCTGACGTGAATCAATACAAACAAACATGCGGACATGGTATTGACACGTTCCCCCCAACCTAAATTGGCACATGCTCCCTCACATATGAGGTGAAAGGATGATTTGATAGGAACAAGAAATGATTACATGCTATGGCGATCGTCCATATTAATTTGTAGCAATTAAATAAATGCACTAGAAGACAATTAAGATATATCAATTAATGTGCACATACCTGAATTCGTGGAATATTTATTGCAAAGATCATGGAGAAAGTACCAGTCGTTTCCAAGAAATCAATTGAGCAATTAATGAAAGCAGAGCGGAATGAGGTGGAGTGAAATGAAGTGATGTGAAATGATGGTGGTGAGGTGGAAGAGAGAGAAAAGTGGAATGAATGGTCGGATGGGTGAAGAAGTGGACCCCCACAAAGTGGGAATCTTTATTATGAGAAGTGACATACCTTAATTAGCCAAAAGAAGGGACAATAGGTTCACTTCCTTCGGCTGCAAGAAGGTTGGGTGTTGCATGCTAAGTGAATTGTTGCAAGAACTCTTCCTTAGAAGTTGGCTTGTGATACAATCTCAGGCGATGACCATTCACCAATAGCTTAAACCTGACAGGGTCAATGCTGGTAATTTGAACAACTCCATTGGAAAATACTTCAACCGCCTCATAAGGTCTGAGCCACCTTGTCTGCAATTTTTCTACATTATCCTAATATCTTGAGTCATAGAGTAGTGCCCAATCTCCAAGCTGAAATTTCTTATCCTTGATGAATTTGTCATGCCATCTTATTCGTTGATTCTGCACTACCTCTGTGTGATGCAACGTTGCCTTCCTCATCTCATCCAAAGCATTCAGCTGTATGATTTTATCTCTTTGTGCTTCAAAAATATCCACCCCCAATTCTACTGCAGTCCTAAGAGTCTTATGCTCAAATTCAATGGGCATCGTGGCTGAATTTCCATACAGCAACTCAAATGGAGTGAATCTTGTAATTTTTTTCCAGGTGGTTCTGTAAGCCCAAACAACTTCTGGTAGCCTGCTTGCCTAGTCTTTTTTATGGATAGCCACTTTTTTGGTCAGAATGGCTTCAATTTCTCTATTGGTCACCTCAACTTGGTCATTGGCCTGGGGATGATAAGGAGTGGACTTCCTATGCCTAATGTTGTACTCATTGACTAGTGTCGTAAAAAGGGTTGAAGTGAATTGAGTCCCTTGATCAGTCACTATCTCTCTTGGAACCCTGTACCATGTAAAAATTTCCTCATATAAATTTTTGCAACCTTAGTATCTCTTGAATGCTTCATGGGCTTAACTTCTACCCATTTAGTTACATAATTAGTGCATACTAAAATATAGGATTTAACTTTTGATGGAGGATCAATGGGTCCTATAAAATTGAGTCCCCACTTATCAAATGGAATTATTACTACTTGGGGGCATAGTGGCATCTCATCAGATTTCGTTGGTCGACCCATTCTTTGGCATTTGTCACACCTCCTTGTATACCTCCCTGCATCTTTGTGGAGTGTTGGCCAGTAATATCCTGTGTTCAAAATCTTCAGTGCTATCCTCTTGGCAGCAAAATGTCCTCCACGGGGTTCATTTTGGCATGCATGTAGAATATCAAATTTCTCATCTTCCCTCACACATCTCCTCATGAACTGGTCAGGTCTAGTATAGAACAAACATCCAGCAATCCATGAGAAAGGAAAATATTTCTCAATGAGCACTCTCCTCTCTTTTAGAGAGAAGTGAGGAGGGACTCTCCCTGTGACCAAAAAATTAGCTAGGTCAGCATACCAGGGTGTCTGCACACTAATGGAAAATAAGTGTTCATAAAGAAAAGAATCATCTATGACTTGATTTTCCTCTGATGTGGTCAGCTTTGAAAGAAAATCTGCAACAACATTGGCCTTCCCTAGTTTATCCATAATGGTTATATCAAACTCCTACATTAGCAGTAACCATCTTGTTAGCCTTCCTGAAATCAGAGGTTTATTCATAAGATATCTAATGGTTGCATGATCGATGTGCACAAAGATTTGGTAGCCGGTTATGTAATGTCTAAATTTGTTTAAAGCATAGATGACTACTGACATTTCTTTTTTTGTCATTGTATAGTTGAATTCAGCTCCTTGCAGATTTTTGCTTACAAAGTAAATGGCATTTTCAATAGCTCCTTTTTCTCCTAGGATTGCTCCTATAGCATAGTTTGATGCATCTGTATGGATGGGAAAAGGGATCTCCCAATTAGGTCCCTTGAGTACAGGAGCATGAGTTAAAGTTGTTTTCAAATCAGAAAATACTTTGTCACAACCTTTTGTCAACTGGAACTCAACATCTTTAGTTAGGAGATTATACGACGGGGTTGTCATTTTGTTAAAGTCTTTGATGGACCTTCTGTAATAACCTGCATGTCCTAAGAAAATCTTGACATCTTTTTGTTTTGCGGGAATAGGCAGATTAGTAATTACCTCAATCTTTGCAGGATCTACTTGAATTCCTTTGTGAGAGATGTAGTGGCCAAGAACTACACCTTTCTGCATCATCATGGAACACTTCTCACTATTTAAAGATAGATTGTGGTCTTCACATATTTGTAGGACTCTCTTAAGATTCTCCAATGCTTCATTGAAATCAGCACCATAAGTAGTGAAATCATCCATATAAATTTCCATGCAATCATGAGAGATGTCTGAAAATATGCTGATGAATGCCCTCTGAAAAGTTACAGATGCATTGCATAATCCAAAGGGAAGTACTGAGTAGGAATAGGTTCCCCATGGGCAGGTAAAGGTGGTCTTCTCCTGGTCCTTAGGTGCAATTTGAATATGATTATAGCCACTGAATCCATCAAGAAAAAAAAAGTATTGTTTTCCTGCAAGTGAGTCCAGAACTTGATCTATGAATGGCAATGGAAAATGGTCTTTCTTGGTGGCAGAGTTGAGTTCCTTGTAATCAATACAAACTCATCACTTCCCTCCTTTTTTGGGCACAATCACCAATGGGGACACCCACTAGCTATCTAAAATGGGGTAGATAAATCCTGCATCTAGCAATTTTTGCAGTTCCCCTTTTACTATCTCTGAATGTAGAGTTAATTCTTCTTTGTGACTATCGCACTGGTGTACAATCATCTCTTATGTATATCCTATGAGTGCAAATCTTAGGATCCGATCCCTTCATATCATGATAGTCTCATGCAAATGCATTTTGGTGGGCTTTCAGTAATTTTTCCAATGACAAATGTTGTTCTTCACTCAATTTACTATTTATATTCAGATATTTCCCTTCTGACACTTACACTTGTGTAATTAACTCAACCATATCTACTTCACTAATGCTTGGTACCTTGATTTCATGTGGCAGTAATGTGTGGAACATACCTCTTGTTGCAGGAAATTTAGCTGCAAAAAAGATGTCTGCAGGAAGAGCAGTTGTAGGAAGAGCAACTGCAAGAGTGTTTTCACTGCAACAGCAAAATCAGATACATGAGAGGAAATTGCTTCTTCTACCTCATAATGGTTCTGAATGATGTGATACAATACTTCATCTTCATCCTAAAGCTATAGGAAAGGACTTATGTTAAACATCATAATTGTGCCAGAAAATTAACTTCCTCGGCCTCTTCACCAATGTGTGGCCATACTAGATTATCCTTATCATGGGATGGTTGATCGGGAGGGTAGAGAACAAGATTTTTGGTGCTCTTTCCATCAGAAAGGGTCATGTCTTATGTTTGACATCCAATATAAGCATTTTTTGTTGCTAACCATGATCTTCCAAGAATAATGGGGTACCCGCCTAGTGTGGCTTTAGGAGAAAGAATCATAAAATCTATTAGGTACTTCCAAGAGTCTAGAGTGACTACTATATATTCTACTATACCATCAGACGTAATAGTAGAACTTTCAGCAAGCTACAGGACAGTAGGAGTAGGTATCATGCTTACAATATTTAGTTGTTGCAAGATGTCCTTGGTCATAACATTTATTGTTGCTCCCAAATCAATCAGAGCATTCTTTAAAGGCATCTCATTTATAACAATGCCTACCATAGGACTCCCTAGATCATTATACTAGGGAACAATCACTTTCCCAAGCATGATGTCAGCAAGTTGTCCCACCACATGAACTGTAGTGGGGTCTTTCTTCTTCCTGCCAGGCTTCTTAAGGCATGCTTCCTTGATTGCTTTGCCATATATGGGAACATATTTTATGGTCTGAAATAGAGGTACCTAGACACATATATGCTTCAATTGATCTAGAATGTTAAAAGTTGTGTCTTCATTTTCATCCTTTTGTTTCACAGTTTCCAACCTATGAGGAAGTGGTGGTTCTAGCTCAATTTTCTTGAATGGAACTGGTTCAGGATTTTTAGGTGCACCTAGATGAATGGGGACATTCAAAGGCTCCTCCTCTTCGACAAGAATCTTAGTGATAATAAGTGTGGAAGGGGTTGGCGAAGTAGTTCCTGAATGCAAACGGATGTCACTTACACTCACAACATATGCAAGGAATTGATTTGGATCAGCAAAGTATACTGGTTGTTGTTGTGGTTTATTATTTGGGTTAGGTGTGGGTTGGGTTGGTAGCTGAGTAGGTTTAGGTGCATTTGAATTTGAATTAGTAGGAGGAGGAATTATAGCAGGTTGTTGGGGCTGAGAAGGTGGTTGCATGTAATTGGTTGACTAGTTCGATCATTGTTATCCATCCCTCCATTGAGATGTTTGTTGCTAGTTTCCTGAAGGTGGCTGCCAATTTCCTTGAAACTATTACCACTAGGGTGGAGAGTTTTGGTGATTGAACCAAGCATGTGGAGGGTTACGCCAAGGCTATGGTGGATATCCTCCATAATTGGATGGATATGGGGGTTTCCATTGATTACTAGATGAATAAGAATTGAAATATGACCCAACAAAAAATAGTGGATTAGGTGGCATACCATGTCTTGGAGCCCGTGGCCTTCTTTGTGCAACATAGTAGACTTGATTATCTTCTCCCTAGATTGGCTTGAGCTTGGGTGCCATCTGCTTGCTATCAAAATTATCTATCATCTTGCATCTACAGTCTTTCTTCTTTTGTCTGAAATGAGGGCAATATTCTACCAACATTGTCTCTGCCTCCTCTTGTTTCTTCTTTGCCTGAAGTGAATCCAGCTGAATAGCCAGATTTTTTATGATATCCTACTTGAAATCTGCCAGCAAGTGAATAATCTCCATCCTTGAAACTCCACTGGTGGATGACTTACCCATAGAGGATTGGTAAGCTCTCCCCTTCTTTGAAGCTGCCCTAGAATAGTTTTGACATATCTTCTCGATATCCTCCCAAGGAACTTGGGCGGTATCTCCTCCTCCTATTAGGTCCAAGACATCTATGTAGCTGTCATTAATTCCTCTCAAGAAAAGCAGCTTCTATGTTTCTTCATTGAGTGTATGGTGTGGATATTTTTGTAGGAAAAACATAAACCTTGAGATGTAATCCTCCAGACTCTCATCCTCCTTTTGCTGCATTCTAAAAATGTCATCTCCTCTCATGTCACTGCCTCTACAATACTCTTTGTATTTCTCAAGGAACTTTGTCTTCATGTCCTCCCAAGTCTCCACAGTATCTCTGCCTAGGCTCATGAACCATCTTAATGCAACTACTTTCAAGGTGGCAGGAAATAGCCTAAGCCTATGGGCATCAGTGGTATAGTCATAACTTCTGCAGAGTATATCAAACTCAAACAAGAATGTATCAGGATCTTTTATGACAAGTCCGTAGAACTTAAGAAGAACTGAAGCAAGGATATTCTTGAGGTTGTCTACTTCATTTTGATGAGCTATAGGGAAAGGAAAATTTGGTTGGTTAGCTTTGTTATGTCTGTTTCCATTTCTTGATGAAATTCCAAAGCAAGGGGGTTCTCAATCTGATTTTGATCTTCAGAGGAAGCTTCAGAACTAGTCAGATCTAGAAATGTATCAACAAAAAGGCGTGGCTCTTCTTCTTCTTCATCTCTAGGCAGCTTCTGATACTCAACTATCTAGAATAGATCAGGATTGTTAGGAAGGAATCTCCCACGAGCATCTCTTCTTCTTTCTCTATGCAGACGATATCAACTCACTATCAACCAGCTCACACAAAAAAATGGAAAAAGAATAGGGGGTCATTACTCTTCTAACGAGGGATATACTAAGAACAAATTCTAGAAATACTACAATAAGAAAAACTATCAATAACTCGAAAGAGCTTTCTAGTTTGACACCATCCCCAGCAACGACACCAAAAATGTTGGCCTCCTATAATGATTTTAACAACTAAACCTTTACAGTTGTGATTCAGAGATTGGACATCCAACCTGAATAGCTATCTCAATCATCATGAAGGTGCATTTAAATTGTCAATCCAAGGATGTAAACTTGAAATGGGTCAGCACTGTATGTGCACTAGGAATCCAAAATAGCCACATTCATCCTACAACTTAAGAGAGGTGCAAAAATGAAAGTAAATTTCCTGGAAGGAAATAACATAAATGTTGAACAATAACCAATAGCCAGACCAAAGTGAAATGCATAATGAAAATGAAAATTTGAGCGAACAAACAAGAAACTACTTTGTTTGTCTTGGCTACAGGAACAGTCACAGAATGGAATTCTAGTGGTTGCAGGAACAATCAGTGCTAGATTCTTAACTAATTATTGAACAAAAATAATGACTAAACTAAACTAAGGTATGGGATGGAATACTCACCAAGTGGGCCCCCTTGGATAAGTATTCCCTAAAACTAAGATAGACTCAAATGCACGAACTTATAACTTCATTTTATTTAGTAAAAAAATATGAGTACAATCAACATAATTGTATTGCTGAAAAACTAAGAATGTGAGTACATTAGTGAATTAACATTCTTCACCTCTCGAGAGTTCAAAAGGAACATCAAAGTCCTTATTTATCCAACCACCTAGCAAGGCGGTCAACTCCAGCAAACGCAGAGGACACCACATTAGGGAAAGCGCGAAAAAGAGTAGGGGCGGCTATGCATGCACAAAACCTGTCAGGCATGATTGCCTTATCTCAAATATGGCATAGCAGTAATGCCAGTGCATTCTCAGTAGCATTTAAGACCACTACAAGGTGGTTACAATCCGATGCGTGAGGAATTTCCAACCATTAAGAGTCTTCTCTCCATAAATGACCACCCTGTTTGACCGATATAGCACACGACCAACTAGCGGAATCTTCCTGAACTACAGGCCTCAAATTATTTGCATAACAACATTAGCACGCACAACAACTGCATATCCATAATCATCTTAAAGCAACATTCATTAATCACATGCAAAATTATCACAAATAGTCCACATAGCATGTCAATATCATTTGAAAGCTTATGAAAATAAATTCATGTCCAAGGTCTATGGTTTCAAGGAAATATTATGAAAGATCAACTCTCAAGCATCAAAGTCTTATGTTACTGCAGGAAATGGACAACAACCCTATCAATAATTAGACCATAAACTAGACTCATCACACCTAAAGGACTACATGCCTAGATCTAGAATTTAATAAATACCTCAAATGACTAGATGCCTTGGTCTAAGATTGAATGAACACCTAAAGGACTACGTGCCTAGATCTGCTATTAAATAAATGCCTCAAATGACTAGATGCCTTGGTCTAAGATTGAATAAACATATCAAATAGACACATGCCTAGCTCTGAGACAAGTGCAAACAACATTAGATTCCTTGGATGTCAAACTTTGATTTGTTAAGAAACATTGAGCTCAGTCAAGGGGTAGATTAGACAAATATGTTTCCAATCAAGATAGCATTTGTCTTAAGGATTCAAGAGTGATCCCACAATAGTGTATCCCACATTTTATTTTGAGTGGAATGCTCAAATCCAACATTTTTCAATTTATGTCAATTTTAGTGAATATAATTTAAGGATAATGTAAACTAATGAGTTATAGCATTTTCTATATATATCCAAGCTATAATTTATTTATTTTGAATTAAGATTTATTTGTATTTTTTCTTTTATGGACATTATTCCATAAAACATAGATTTCTCTACAAATAAAAAAAAAATCATCATTTATTGGAATTAGATCATCAACTCCAATGTCTAGTGCATGGATTTTTTTAGTAATTTTTTATTGAATATTTCATTTATTATCAATTTTTGAATTAGTACTAACAAAAAATTCAATCCTATATTTCTATAACACATTTCTCTTGGCATATATATCAAAAAAAAATCATTGAAACAAGCACATCTATATGGAATGTGGCACATTTTCTGATATTTTTCTAACCATGTTTGTTATTTTTCTTAATGCTTTGAAGAGAGGTCACCGTTTTTTACAATAGACCTACATTTATTACAAAATATATATACTATATGTATTATGCTTTCTTTAATATTTTATATCTATGTATTTAAGAAAACATAATACATATTATTATTTTTGTAAAGCTAATTCTAAGAGTTACATACTTACAAAATGACATTTCCAACTGACTTCATTTGATCCCCCAAAAGGTGAAGCAAAAAAAAAATTCAACATTTTGATAGCTATGGATAAAACTCCATTGGACATTTGATTTAAGCGTGGGTTTTATCCAAAGGGGTTTGATCTAACCCCCTTAGATGGAACCCCTCTAAGCTTAAATAATATTTTTTTCTAAAAAATGTGTTTTCAAAGAACAATCAAGATGTCCTACTTGTAGGACACACTATTTGTGCTTTCAATTAGAACAAATTTATAAGGTGAATGCATTTGCCTTGAATCAATAATTTTAAGATCATGAAATTATGCTTACTTAGCATGTAGATCTTTCATTGTGGTTATATAGCACTAAATCTATCCTTAAGCTCTATTGGATTGAAATGGGAAATAATGAAAGTAAGAGTGGGAGACACTAAAGTATGGACTTACAATTAGGTATGTGCAAATAAAATATAGATTTTGATGAGCTTATTAGCAACCTACCAATCAATATACTCACCATCATATGACAATCTCAAAACATAGAAAATGTATGTCCCCTTCTTAGGAGTGAGTGTCAGTGGAGACCCTTAGTCTATTAATTCTCGTAGGCTAACCGGGATGTTTCAAAGAAATAATTAATTAATTAGATGTAAGTTGTATTAAATTCTTATTATTATAGGCAACTTTGGTTGAATTGATTCTTTTATTAAAAGCAACCATTTAAAATAAAGTGAATTTTCTGAGGCCCAAAAGTGAATAAAAATTAAAAGGGATCATTTTGTGAGAAAAAAATTTAAAAAAGTTTCTTGAAAGTTCGAATGGATAAAAGATGATTGCAAAAGGAAATTTCACATCCTTTGTTGTCTTAATCTCTTATTAGGAAATTTGAGCAATTTGCTCCACCAAAACCCTAGGACGAAAACCAAAAGGGGAGATTGGTTTTAGGGAAGAATTTCTCCCTAGCCAATGCAAAGGTGGATTCACACACAATTCACATGCAAATTGTTTGAATTGTGTGTGAATCCACCTTTTCATTTCATCCTAGGGTTTTGCTAGAGAAAATTGCTCAAATTTCCCAGTAAGAGATTAAGACAACAAAGGATGTGAAATATATATATAGGGAGTGTGGCTCTACACAACAAGGGTTTCATACCTTATTATATATACACTCCCATTTTAGAGACAATAATGCAAAATCCAGATTATATCAGCGAATATCCAAATGTCACAACATACTCAACATAGACAGCAAGTAAAGAGATTTACAACAAGTTTTAGCCACCAAATGAGTTGTCCAAGGAAAGAAAGAAGGGGTTGTTATTTGAAGTGAGTTGATTCATTTATTAGGAATATTTTGATCACAATATTCTACTCGTCCCTTTTATATGTCATTTCATTTGTTTATAAGGGGGAATGTCGTAGTTTGGGAAGGGTAAGAAGGATACTACATCTTAATGCATGTTGTATGTTCTAACAAGCAAGGAAAAATAGAAATATGGGAAGTGATTAACTTGGCCATCACCTATTGAAAGATCCAGAATTGTTGCTTACACATAATATCATCAACAATTAATTTGTTAGTGAAGTTGCATCCAACACTAGGCATAAATTGAACAATTTCAGACTATTGTTATCAAATCATAATTATGGGACAGAACTATAACAAGAATTGGAAGTAAGAACAAAACTTCGACAGTGAACACAACTTGTTTTAGCTAGCAGAACCCTGCAACAACTTGCAATGGTATAGAGTTAGAATTATTTCTAATTAATATTTGTTTTTGATTAAATAAGCAGGGATTTTGAAAGGGCCCTAATCCCCTTTACATCAAGAAAGATTCAACAATACGAACAACAAGACAAGGAACAACCACAAGATGAGACATCCCAAAAGGAACAGCCAAAAAGACAACCTAAAGACAGAATAAAACAAAAGGGATACCACCCAACCAAAACTTAAGTCAAGCTGGTTTAAAGAATTGTTCCAATGATTTTTGTTGAATCATAATACAAGGATTCCTTTCCACCAATCTTTTCATATTTTTTTACAATGAGAGGAAAGAAGACCACCAATAGAACCAGCCAAGCCCAAAGAATCAACAAAGGGGTCCAACTTAGAGGGATCATCAACATCATTCTAAAGCTCTCGATATAGAGTGGAGTCTTCCACAACATCTGTCACCTTTTCCTTTTTCTTCCAAACAATGTGTTGTTTCTTCTTCTTCAAGCAACTAAAGGAGGCATGACCCACTTTACCACAAGAAAGACAAATAATTGGAGTCTTCATAATCAATTTACTACACCCACTTACCAAATTTAGAAGATAATGTAATCTTAGTAGGAAGAATACAGTTATTCTCCACTAACACACAAAATCTAGCAACCGACAAACGCTTCATTGATTTGGTGACCTTATTTGTAGTACAATATTACCCAAAGGAATTAGCAATACACATGAAAATATTTTCATTCCAAAACTCCAGAGGTAGCTCTAGCAAACAAACCCAACTAGGAAACCTAACAGTGTCTGTCAATGGGTTGAAACCAAGGAACCACATTTGGAGACAAAGGCCATTCAAGCCAAGAAACCAAGTGCCTTCATGAAGGACCCTTGAACAATCTTCAATGCAAGGACAAGAAAATAGAAAGAAACCATTACACAAGGTAGTTACCTCAACTCTAATCTTCCAAACCTGAAGGACCCATCTTCTAACAGTACAGATATTGGGAAAATTACCACAAAATCTCCCAACCAATGAGGTCTTAAGCCAGTCCAAAGATTCATTTGTAACATCACAACCAATCTCTAACTACTAGTTAGACAAATGACATACCTCCTCAGCGTGAAACTCCTCCAAAGCGGGGGCAGTAAAAGTGATGAAGCAAAAGCAACCTTTCACGAACTCTCAGCCGCACAAGCCAACCCATCGGTGGGAGGCTCAAAAACCAAAGGGGTCAAGGGGGAACCAATATGAGCTTTATAAAGAGGAGGAAAAGCAACATCCCCCTCTTCAACAATAGGGAGAAGAAATCCCTTTTTAAGGCCTGAAAATAGAGCATTGTTGAGCGGATGCTCCACAGATTTTTCTATTCAACTCCTCATTGCCTCCCGACGGGCTTCCAAAAGAATATCCAAAAGGAACTCATCCTCCTCAACAACCCCATCACAATCCCAAGCAACATCCTCAAGAGAACCAATGGCAGGATTTTCATACTCAAAGAGAAAAGCTCTTCCTCCGCCTAGCCCTCAGCCCAAAAACCAATCTCAAAAGAGATAGGGGCAACATCCGAGTCCTCATCGGATCCCTCCCCATCCTCATCCCCTGCATACAAGGACAAGGAGCCTGCAAGTGGGTATCTATGTATAGAGGAAGACCTCCCACACACCATCCTAGAACCGGAAATGAGAAAACATCGGACAACAGAAGCAGAGCGACGGAAACACAAAGCTACATGCACAATGCAGGATCAATCACCACGGAAGGCAGGCAACGAAAGACAAGAAGGGGAAGCAGAACAGGCACAGAGAAGAATCCAGTCGGAGGAAAAAGTAGGGAAAGCAGACAAGCCAGAGGCAGGAAAGAGGAAGAGCAAAGCAAAGGGAAAAAAACCATGACAAGCAGGAGCTGAGCACCAGGCTCAGGGCTCAACCTAGGGCCAAGCCAAGCGAGGAAACCGGAAAATTAAACGCGCAGGAGAGCCTACTCAATATTGAATTGGCGAACTGTTTAATTTGTATACATTGTAACTATTCCCAACAATGTTGAATTGGCCAACTGTTTGTCAAAATGTCCATAAATGATTCAATATTTGCAAATGATTGTTAAATTATCCATAATAATAATAAATAGTTGCAGTTGCTCTTGATCATAAAACTCAGAATTATTGTTTGGATATAATGTTTATTGTTAAATTATCCATGATAATAATAAATAGTTGCAGTTGTTCTTGATCATAAAACTCAGAATTATTGTTTGGATACAATGTTCTACCAACTGTTGATGAAATATCTATGAATTAAAAGTTAGAGAATTGGCAAGTTTGTTGAAACAGTGATAACTTTAAGAAACCCCCCCTAAAAAAAATATAAATCCTCATGAATCTTTCATTTTTTTTTCATTTTTCTATTGAGAGTTTTTTTTAAATAGTCTTGGTGAATCTTGACGAAAAATAGGCAAATGCATTAATTACCATGGCGAATCTTTCTTGTTTTAAAAATTTTAATTCCTATGGAAAAAAAATACCTAAGGGTGGCAGTGATTGACTAATTTAAGGTGTATCGCTATGTCTATAATTCCTTTATTCCTTAACATTTTAAATCAAACATTGAATATTTTAAATCAGACCTAAATTATTTTTCATCACCGTTGATTTTATTTATAATCTAATGGTATGGGTTCTATTTCAAGCCCCATGGGCATTGGAGCTCCACAAGTACATTTTGGCCCACGAAATTTAACTTCAATCATTAGATTATAAATCTTCAATGATCCAAATACAATTTCAGGCTTGATGAGCATTGAAGCTCCATGGCTACATTTTAACCCATGGAATACAACCCCAGACTTTAGATTATAAATAAAATCATTGGTGGTGATTAAAATTTGGCAATATGGCCCTGAAGTAACCAATAATTATATAATATTATTAGCGAATTAATTTCATTTTTTACTATAGACTATAAAATTTAAGTAAATTTGATCTAATTAGGTATTGAATATTGTGGCGACTTTTTGAGTGTAATAGTTTGAAAAATTATGGTAGGGACAATACAAAAAATATATACCACTTGTTTCTATGGTTTTGTAGTATATTCGCTTGGACTAAAGAGTAGTTGGTGTCTTATGCTTTAAGGCCTACTCACTTCATTGCAGCATTGATTTACATTGTTTTAGTATCAAAAGTTTATTAAATCAGTGTTACAAGACTCAGAGACTCGCCTAGACTCGATGAGTCCCAAGGTGATCCACCCTCGACGACTCCGGGAGACTCGGAAGCCGAGTACTCGCCAGATTCGCCGAGTCTAGGTGAGTCTCGACCCAGAGACTCAACCATTTCAATTAAAAAATTTTTTAAAAAATTACAATCTTTCAATGCTTCTTTGGTTTATGATATGCCCATCTAGGATTTACAAACAAAATATGAAAATGGTGTGCACCATGAAGGTTTGTGTGGTTTTGAAGGCCTTCATTTGGGCTTGGTGGCAAGGGCTCCATCCCTCAGCCCAGCCCTATACTGCAATAGGGAACGCGCCCGAGACATTGCCCCTCGACCCCACTAGGGGTGTTTCCTCCAAAACCCTGCAAGGGATGCTACCCCTCAACCCCATTGGGGTGTTTCCCCCAAACCCCCATCAAACTATAAGTCTAAGCATGTAATAGGCCAATGATGAATCATGATCATAAACCCTACAAAATACATATCCCCTTGTTGCAAGTCTCTGCATCTTCATAATCAAAGCCACAATCAAGGAATATCTTGTTTCATACATTGGACAACTTGTTTAGTATACAAGGACAACCATAGGCAAATTTGGCATGCTACAGTCATTGTACTGTTGAATACAAGTTATTATTGGCAAGAAATTCCATTTTCATAATGCAAAAATGTATCGATCATGCCCTACACAGCCAACTTATATAACAATCCTATCTATTAGTATGCTAGCTAAGGTCAAACTAGAACATAACCATTTATCTTTTTACTTAATCGTTCCTATTTGCTAATGAGCTTGGTGACAAAACATGTAGTCTTGAAGGCTTCAAGAAAACTTTAATAATAAATTCCTCACTTGAATATACGCACCAATCATTGAGACACAAGCAAATATCATGGCTACATCATCATCCAGGACCTATCTTAGACATTGGTGCATGTTGGGATGTGCAAGCTCCTCTGAGCCATAGACTTATATTTTAGTTTTAATATTTGTTTTGATGCCATGGATTTCATATTCCATGAGTTTTATATACATTTGACAATATTTATATATCTAAAGGTGATATTTCCTTCAACTAAAATTTGTGTTTATACTTACGTGATCAATGTATGTTTGTGTATGGGATCAAAGTAATTTATATTTGACAAGGTTGTCTTTAAGGTTTATTTATTAAAGGGTACATGGAACAAGTTTTTTTTTTTTTAAAGAGGGGTAAACGTTTTTTACCCGGAGCTATGAACCGGTGAGGTCACAAACAAGGGACCTCATCCCTAATATAAATTTGCAACAATTACACCCCAATGGGGTTTGAACCTTGATGGAAATACTAACTCAACCATCATACCATGCCAGTATTGGCACATGAAACAAGTTTTAAATCCTTAAAATATCTAAATTTCTTGGGTTTTTCAATTTGTCAAGTTTGCACCGAGTTTGGGCTCCAAGTTCGAGTTTGAGTCAAAAATCAGCTTGCTGAGTTCGAGGCAAGTCCAAGTCCTGTAACACTGATCAAAACACTTTGTTTTACTCTTAAATAAGTCAAGTTAGGATTAAAATGAGTTAAGAAAGAGAGAAAATTAGTCATGGTCTCCATTTATGCTTACAAAACTCAAAATAGTAATTAAGATTTTCATATTAGAAGTGTTCATCACTATCTATTAAATTTGGACATGGCATTTTGCTCAATGCCTAAGAGAATACAAAATTCGTTTCTCACTTCATAGTGGTTGCAAACTTGAAATGTTGGATAGGGTCAAGGCTATTCAAAATTAAATCACTGATGCCTAAAATTAGGTTTGTGTAAACTGAGACCATGTCCCATACTTCATTAGGATTGAATAGTAGAAGGCCCACATTTGAGTAGATATTTCCATTAAACCTTCAATGCAACCAATTTTTAGATGTAATGAAATAGTCATTTAAGTGAAACTTATTCTCCATATGGGCAAATTCTCAAGAATTGAATTCCCCAACACATGACTTTTAGTGTGTAACAAGACCCATGATAACACCTACATTTGAAAACCTAGCACTAGTGCACAAGGACCCTAAAGCATGAAACCATGGATTATACTTTGCATGGAGCAGTTGTAGTGTGTTGAATATAAGGAAGACTAGGCTCTTATGTTAGATACTTATGGTTATAATATAAGTAACAAATCATGATGGTTTTGTTTATAACCTCAATTTAACTATCCATTTAAAAATAAAACATGCTTATCTTATTCTTATGTTGAGCATCAATTGGTCCAAACAAGTACTTCAAAACACACTATAAATGTCAATAAACCCAAAATCAAAGATTTAATGCAACTTGTTCTCCAATGGTGGATGCACTTTTGTATTTCTATAGCTCAAGAGTGTCAATCTCATTAAATCGAATACCACCATGGCATAGTCATGTCCTTGGAAATTCTTCGAAGCCCACCAAGAAAATCCATAGTAAATGTGTGCTATAGCTGCAAAGGAACAAGCAAAGGTTGATATTTGCCAAGCTTCCTACTAACAAGATTTGAAATCCTGCATAGCATAGATCCTCTGAAAAATTATGCATGTCTATAGAAAGCTTAAGCCAATAGACACATCTTTGTTGGTTAGCAATATTCTGATGCACCCCCCAAGCTGCCTGTTATTATTGTCCTATGAGCCTTGCATGAATAGCGCTCAATACAAGACTACAACAACAAATAGCATTAAGCTTGAACAAAATACCTTCCAAAACATGAGTGTGGATAAGCACAATCTTCTAAATTATGCTACTAGCATGAAAAACAAATGACGATAGTTCTTGGTCATTTACATATGAATCCTTTAAATCTACAAAACAAAAATGAGCAAATATAAGACTCAATGTAATGAGCAAATATAAGACTCAATGTAATGAGAAAATTCCACAAATTACTTTGCATAATCACTAATTAAGTCTAAAAGTACCATGAGGGGCTGCAACAAGTGCTTTGTCATCATGTACATCAAAATTATCAAGTGGGAATATGCAACTAAATTGGATGTAGTATGTACCATTCATTTATTCAATGATCAGGTTGAAAAGTTGAAGAAAAGTCACCAATTTAATGCCATGAAGAAATTTACCCAATGTCAAGCATAACCAAGTCAAAAAACTAACAAAATGCCATCCATTTAATGTCATAAAGAAGGTTCCCCAATGGCCATCACAAGTCATCACAAACTAGAATGTTGGCTTATAATTAAAATGAACTATAGTTCCCATGTCCAAGAGCTAGTTTTGATACTAATTGAGAAACTAAACTAGTTCATAGATTATTCAATCAAAACTCAAGTACATTTGTATCATCATCCACTCATGTAGGGTTCAATATTGAAAGATTGGTTGAAAACAGACACTATCAACAATTAGGCATTGCAACAATGTTACCTAATAGAATGAAAACATTTCTTGGATAACCTATTAAAGAAATTTTATTCGGCTACAAAGAATGAAGAAGACTTGCAATCTCTTAGCATATTAAGACCCTTAAATCCGAAACTTCTATTATTATTATTTTATGACCATTGTAAAAATCATAGTTTAGTTATTCAGCTTGAGTTCCTATTTTTAATGTGGCACCAACCCTTAAGCATTAGGTTAGGGTTTGGGATGCTTATATATGGAGTTGTAATGAAGAGAAGATCATCTTGAATTATATTTTGTATCAAAGCTCTACACTTAAGGAGGTTGCCCCTTGAGGAGGCTCGCAATACTTTGTCTTTGATTCATGAATATAAGCATATTTGCAGTTCATTGAGCATCATGTTCGTTCTGCATGTTGTTATGATCATCTTTTGCATGAAGGTTGTACCAAGTGGTAACATACCTTTTTCCAAAGCTAGGTTCCACAACAACAATAATATTTTAGTGGCCTATTGCAACTACCCATTGTATGCTCTCACCTTGCCTTAATGAGATCTTGATGATTAGAAAGTGGTGAAAGTAGTGGGGTAGTAAGTGCTTTTCAATCACATTCTTTCCTATAGTAGTGGCCTAAGTTAGAAACCATGTGTTAGGAGTTTTAAAGTATTACAAATTTGGCACTGTTGGCTAAGCATGTTTCAATGTGAAGTGAGGTGGGAGAGGATTGTACCCAAGCCTCAAATAGCATCTATAAACAAACTTGATATTCCACATATCTTCAAGCATATTGGAAGACACTCAAGGGTTTGGAGAAACATCACTATAGGAATCCATCAATAGTTTGAATCTATGGTGCACAAGTAGGTGGTTAGCAAGTTACTCACTTTGTATCTCAAACAAAGGATAGTGCAGCTATAGGTACAATGGAATCCTTTGTAGTTAGCTCTAAAATATTGGACCAATTCATTATTTACAAAAGAGATAAGTATATTACAGAGCCTACAAACTAGATGTAAGAATTGGTATAGAATACTCTACACCATGCAAGATTTGGCTAAAGATTATAGCCACCCAAAATCTAGGAACCTCATGAAAGCACAAGAGAGATCAATTATGAGAGAATAATGCTATTCTATCAAAGGATGCAAATGATAGATTATGATTGTATGATTGTTGATTTACACAAGAGACCACCTGGTTATATAATTGAGGTGAGACAAAGGATTAGACAAGATCATGGCAAGTGTCTTAATCCTAGGTCATGAGACAACTAATATTAAATGACTTAGCACACAATCATTAAATGTCAAAAGAGAAAATAAGATCTAATGACAATTAACAACCTTCTAGAAAGATTCCCTAGGACCAAAGTAAACTTAACATGTAAATAGGACCCACTAGTGAACTAATTTGGTAAAACACCTGTTTACACCAACACCCCCCCTTAAGTGCAACTTAGGGAGTAACAAATTATTATGCAAATGATGCAAGGATAGGTCCCAGCTACGAGGCCATGTTAGGTACCCATGTACAAATGCAATATCTCACAAGTAGAGAAAAGGGGAAAACCCAGTGGGACAAAACTCCTCCCCAAAAGAGATTAAAACAAAATACTCTCATTGAAGAATGAGAAGGACAAAACCCCATGCAAGGAAAAAGACCCCCATAAGAGAGAAGAGAGCCCGTGCAACCCCCCCTCAATGTAGAGTATCTTGAAATGATGGTAGATTCTTGGCATTGAATGCAGAAGATGATCCAATACCGTCGAACAACATTCTTCCCTTTAGGAAGAAACAAAACCAAGATGGTATGCAAGATGTCTTCCCATTCCTGAAAGGAAAATGAGGGAAAACGAAGGATGTGATGTCTCTGAAGAATGCTCAAGTGTCTCCATGTCATTGTTGAAAGTTGTCACACTCCAAACAGGTGCTCTAGGCCACAATACAGAAGAGAACAATCCAAACTCTCCTAGAAACAATTGTAGAACACAATCCAAAGACAAAGATAACTCCTTTGAAGACAAAGAGGCCTCCTCCAAATGTTGTTCAAAAGAATCCACACTCATGTCAAATGACGAAGAATGATCATGTAGAGAATGAATAAGAGAGTTTGAGTGTTCCCTCACAACAACTAAAGAAGGATCATCTCCATCAAAAAAAAGTTGTATGCAATCAACGGTGTCTCCCAAATTTGAAATGCAGAACTGACAAAACAAACCAACAATGTTTGTCAAGTACTCATCCCAAGTAGATGTATCTGGAAGACAATGTATGTCTTGTTGCACTGAATCCCAAGGAGCCAAAACTGTGGCAACACAAGCATCATCATGTTCAACAGTAGATGAGATCTCAGTGGATGCCATTTGACTATACTTCTCATCCCCTATTGTGTCCTCAACATATGATGAAGTAAAAACACTAGATGATTTTGTTGATGTTGGTTCAAAGGAATTAGGCAAACTAATGTCATTGGCAATGCAAAGTTGCTTCAACTGACGAATTTCATAAGAGGTTTCAAATCATCAAGTTCTTTCTGCAAGCATTCATATGTTGTATGCTTTTCCTTCCCATAGTAATCACTTTACTTTCCATGCATTAGAAGAAATGATTACAAACAACAAACAAACACAAGATTACGCCCCCCTCCCCCCCCCCAATTACTCAATCAAGAATGCCCCCAACAATATATGATCTTGGACATTACGTTTAGTGCGATTGCAAGTGCCACTTGCCAAAAACAACGAAGTGGATTTGATCTTAGTGCTTCAAAATGCCAAATTTGGCCCAAGCTCAAAGTACAATTCTTACACAGAATGGGATCGATTTGATCACACCATTACAAAGTACACGAAAAAATATGTACTTTCAAATATAATTGCACCCAAAATGTTACTATAGGAGCGAGAACAAAGCCCCGAAAGTTCCCAAAACGAGAACAGCTTTGCAACGCCTATGAAAATCCGCAATTTCTAGAAAACCAAGTGCTAAAATAAAAAATAGATTGCACCAATATGAAGAGCACAAAATTCTACCCCAAATCAAAAAAATTGCTTACAAAAAGGAGGTTGGTTGACTAAATTATGAGCCTCTGAAGTTAGATTGCAAAATCAAAACTATCAATAGTGAGGGGCAAAATTTTTGAAGTTGTTAATGCAATGCTAACATCGACAACTGATTGGATTAAATTCTGACGACTTGCAAGCCATCGCCGTCGAAATATTCTCTAGATGGAATATGTTGAAGAATATTCTAATGTTGCTAATGGAATCTAGAATATATTCTTGGTGGAATCTTTGATCGAAATCTTGGAATATTCGATGGAATCTAGCGTCGATATCTTTTTTAGCAGAATATTTTGTTGACGTTCAGCAGGTATGAGGATGCGATACGCGAGAGTTTAAGTGGCAACCGCATGGCCCATGTAGCTTGTGCCACATGGCCCCTGTTGTGCCTACAATCATACGACACGAGTACCCTAATGTTGTATGGTACAAACTTGCAGAGTTATTTTATTTTTTATTTTTAAATTAAACTTTTCTGAAAAAATTGAAAAAAATTGAAAAATTTAATTTATTTTTTTTCACCTTTGCACACGATAACTTGCACAACCGTACGACAGCAAAGGAGGAATTTTTTTGTTGAGGGCCCGAGCAAATGCTAGGATTTTGACGATTTGATAGTCACTCTTGGGGTTTTTGGGCCTCCTGGACGCAATGGCCGAGTCTGTTTTGACTCAAAGGTGCTCCAAAATTGCAACTACCTTCTGAATCTAGCAACCATTTTTCAACTTCAAACCCTCATAATTTGGCCTCATATGTCCGATTTGGACAAAACAGAAGACAAAACTGACTTTTTCGAACCCTTTGAACTCAATGGTGAGCTCAAATTTGCACCAAGCTTCAATTTGAACCTACAATACAAAGCCACACAAAAAAAACCTCCAAATCTAGTATTTCTTTTCAAGTTTTTTTAATTCTCCAGGTCATCATTCGATGCAAGAGAAGAGCATACTCAACTTTTCATGATCCACCAAAATTTGCAACTTAGATCTCTCAATCAAGACTAACAAGAAGCAATCTCACAAGCTCTAATACCATGTAAGATTTGGTATAGAATACTCTACACCATGTAAGATTTGGCTAAAGATTATAGCCACCCAAGATCTGGGAACTTCATGAAAACAAGAGAGATCAGCGATGAGAGAATAATGTTATTCTATCAAAGGATGCAAATGATAGATTATGATTGTTGATTTACACATGAGACCACCTAGTTATATAGCTAAGGTGAGACATAGGATTAGACAAGATCATGACAAGTGTCTTAATCCTATGTCCTGAGACAACTAATATTAAATGACTTAAGACACAATCATTAAATGCCAAAAGATAAGATAAGATATAATGACAACTAATAACCTTCTAGAAAGATTCCCTAGGACCTAAGTAAACTTAACATCTAAATAGGACCCACTAGTGAACTAGTTTGGTAAAATGCCTATTTACACCAACACTAGACACACCCTAACCTAAAAATTCCATATATAAACCCTAATAGTGAATAAATCTATGCATATTTGGTCAAAGATTGGAAAATTTGAGCAAATCCACACCATTCCAAGCAAATCAAGACAAAATGTAGTGACAGATAGACTAATAAAATAAGAAAGTGGGTCAATAAAACACAAAATTCAAAACTCAAGTACTATGATAGTTGAGTCTTGGGTATTTAGCTCCTATACAATTCAAAAATCTCATGTAACTACTATCAAGGAAAACTTCCTTATTCTTGTAATTGATGAGCTATTAGATGAATTGCATGGAGCCTGAGTCTTCTCCGAGTTAGATTTATGGTTCAACTACTATTAGATTTTCTTATAGGAAGAAAATATTCCTAAGATAACTTTCCAAACTCACAAGGGACCATTATTGAATTTTGATGATGTCATTTGGCCTCACAAATGCACCATCCACATTCTAGAATCTGATGAATCAAAAAAATTAACTATTTGTTTGTAAATTCATAATGGTCTTTTCCAATGACATTCTCATTCACAACAATAGATGGGAAGATCATCTATTTAACTTGGACCAGACCCTATAACTCCTAACACTAGCACTTGCACCGGGAAGGGTGCAAGGGTTACGCCAATAGAATACTATATAAAAGTAAACATGGTAAAGAGCTATAGTTTGAAATATATGCAATTTTGTTTATTAAATTTACATGTTTGTAATACATATTGGTGATAGCAATGTGAGTGAATGATTTCTAGCTATTTTCTTTGTGGTGATTTTTTAGTTGATGATTCCATGTGCTAGAATGAAGTGCCCTTCCACATAGTTTCTTGGTTGGGGATGTATTTTGTTCCTACATAGTTATAGAAGAAGTTAGCGCAAACATACTTCATAAATGCATTATTGATTTTATGTAAATGGTGTATTTCCTTTCTAACTTATGAGAGAAAAAAATGTGTGACTATTATTATGTTGTTTTTTTTTTATTAAGATTTAATCCACGTGGATGGTTGAATCTCGTTGAAACAATTGGATCAAGACATCGATTATTTCACCAATCCCCATTCTTTCTTTAGCTTGGATATCTTCTCCATAGAGTTTGAGAACCCATTGAAATCGTCCTTTATGCGAGATGAAAATACCATACATTACAATTATCAAATCTAAGAGCAAAGTGACTATTCTTTTCACCACCTCACCATTTAAGTTTTTCATTTGTAGTTCACCAAACAAAATAATTGTTGCATTTGTTGCCTTCGTCAATTGATTGATCAATATTTTGACGTTTTTGTATCTCCTTCTCAAACTCATTTCACAACTTATACAACTTCAAACTAAACCACCATGTTGTTTTCTTTGTAGGTTTTTCCTTTTAGTTCCAATTTCCAAACACTTTAACTTCTTCAAAGCTTCCTTATCTCTAACATTAGCATTTGCATCTTTATTAAGAACCTCGATCAATTTTTCATTTGTAAGAGCATCTGCACCTTTGAAATCCTTCATCCAATGTACCATAATTAGCCTATGATCATTCACATTTCTTGACAAGTTAGGGTATGTTAATGCCTACCCTGACTATTGCCTAATGACAAGTTAATGTGACTATTGCGTTAATGCACTATTGCCTAATTTGTGTGCATTAATGACTACGTTGACTATTGCCTAATGTCTAGTTTATAACATTATTTTACTTCGCCTTATTCCTATCTTGTTTATTGCCTTTTCCTCATTTTAGTGAACAAACAAACACTATTAGGGAGGTCATTCTACAAGCAATCTATCGAAGTTCTATTGTCATGTCCTTAAACGGACTGCATGGCTGCCACGTTTAGAGCTGCATGTCTTCCAGGTATAACACGTTTGGTTGGGCTCCTTTCTGATTAACTACTCATCAGCAAGTCAACAATACAATTGCAATTATGTTGCGGAGCATTGTTTTGGGACTCAAGACTTCAGAAGGATCCATTAGCATAAAGAGTAAAAAAGGAGAAGTCTACTCTTACAATTCCAGATATTCTTTGTAAAGAAAAAGATGATTCATCGTGAGCAATCTTGAAACTATATTGTGTGTGAAATGAATACCTGAAGAAAAATGTGTGGAGGATTTGTTGTCTCAGAGAAAGGAGTTCTGGGCCATCTTTGCTAACACCCATGCCATTATTTTCACTGAAAAATATGGGACCCCCCCAAAGGAGGAAACTTCAACACCGCCAAGTATATACACCCTTTATAGTATTTCAAAGTTAGGATATGTTTTTGCCTGGTTTTTTGGACATGGGTGTTATTTGTTTTGCAGGCCCAAGTTCCAGTGTCAAAGAAGTAAGTGAGAAGAAGGCGGGAGGGAGCAAAAGGAAGAATATGTATAGAGGACAAATAAATTATACGGTTTCAAACTTAATTTATGAAAATTTATTTTGCAAAATATAGGATGCATAAACATTTTGTCCAACTGTGCATTGCTTTTTTTCAATTTTTTTGAGTTTCTTATGTATTTTTCATAGCTTGTCCACATTACAACTTGCGGTAAAAGTTCAATTTCAAAATATAAATTATATAAAGAAATAAATTATGATTTGCCTGAATTCGTATTAATATTTTTTGAGGCACTATTTTTTGCAATTACAAGGTCAGAGCATGAAGAACTGCAAGTATACTCTTAGAAATATCTTCTCTTTTATATATTTATCTTTAAACATATGATCAATTGTTACTGCAACATTTTGGAATATGCCAGATCTATCTTTGGGTTTTTTGTTTTGATTGAATGGATGATTTCTTTGTAAGCTAGAGTAGTTGTAGTGTTAAGAGAATGGACAATCCCAATTTCCAGGAACGCTAGGACCTGAAAGTGTTTGTGGAAATTCATTTCTGTAATGCAGGATCCGCAATGCCTTCCTTCAAGCCTCTTTTTTCTAGTTCCATAACAATCTCTACATTTCGCCTTTCGCAGTGTTGTTTCCTATATTCCTCAACGTTTTTTCACAGTTTAACAACTTCAATACAATCTTATTTATAACAAATAGAGGGCGGTTAGTCTCTGCAGTCGGTGAATAGTGGTGCTAAAGATAAGGATAAGAATGAACAACCGACTTACCTCAAGATTTTGTACAAATTGTGTCGTGCTGTTAATGATGCCGATGAAAAAAACTAGAGTCTGGATGAGGATAAAATTTGATTTTGCAAGATTCGCTTTCATCTAATTCAGAGATCTGATTTACTTTGATTTCAGCATAGTTTTACGACGTAGTTCGACGGTGTGAGATTTGCATTTTGACTGAAACCATACTGAAAAGTTTAGTAGTTTGCCGGCAAGTTTAGTAGTTTACCGGCGTGAAACAGGTTTTGGTTGAAAGTTCCCACTATATATAGCCTATCAACTAATAAAAACAATTGTTTGTGAAGCATTCCAAGTGTTTTTTTGGAACAATAGAGGTGGAAAACCTTGGCCATATTGTCTCAATACAACGCGTTCAAGTGGATCACTAAAAAATCAATGAGCTATTAAATGAGCTATTAGATGAATTGCATGGAGCCTGAGTCTTCTCCGAGTTAGATTTATGGTTCAACTACTATTAGATTTGCTTTTAGGAAGAAAATATTCCTAAGATAGCTTTCCAAACTCACAAGGGACCATTATTGAATTTTGATGATGTCATTTGGCCTCACAAATGCACCATCCACATTCTAGAATCTGATGAATCAAAAAAATTAACTATTCGTTTGGAAATTCATAGTGGTCTTTTTCAATGACATTCTCATTTACAACAATAGATGGGAAGATCATCTATTTAACTTGGACCAAACCCTATAACTCCTAACATAAAAACAATTATTTCTGAAGCATTCCAAGTGTTTTTTTGGAACAATAGAGGTGGAATACCTTGGCCATATTGTCTCAATACAAGGCGTTCATGTGGATCACTAAAACATCGATGACATGTAAAAACCCATCTATAATCGAACCAAAATCATACATTTCTCTTCGTACTCATTTTGTCAAACACTTTGCATACTTCCTTAGGTTAAGAGGTTTAATTTTTGCAATTTTGTTATATTTAGATTTGCAAGGAATTTTGGCATGAAATGTATTACAATTATGGATTGAAACACAAATAATTTCTAACAATACTATGACAGTGATAAATCCATAATATATTGCATTGACTTCAAACTTTTATTTGCAACTATACTCAAAAATTACAAAGATGTTTGGGAGTTTATTCCTGACCTATAACAAACATATGGCAAATTTAATTATGAGATAACTCACACAATGCAGTCTCGAACAAGGGTACACTCATATGCAATTTGGATGCTTTTTGAGGATGCCATTGGCAGCCATCAATAGCATATCTGAAACTCCAATGTTGTAGTAGAATTTAGGGTATTATTGATGCTTGGTTGGAGGTCATTAAACCCTCATTCACCCAGCATGTCACTATCTTGAAATTCACCCAAAAAACTTGCAATATTTTCCTCAAAAGTGGTTTTGATTTTTGTTGCAAATTTGCCCAAGTTTACACCAACTATAGAGAGTCCTTATAGACAGTACTTCACACCTAGGGTATTGTTCACCCAATAATAAACAAAAACCCTAGCTGCCCAAAATCAAACCCAACAATACGAATCGTCTTTCAACGACCTGGAAATATCTCATTAAAACCTTCACCCAACTTATGTAAAATTTAGACCAAGGCGTCCATGGCTTTAATCTTCTCAAAAATTCAAAAATTTGTCTTTCATTAAGACTTAACAAATTTCTAAAATTGTCAACCTGCAACAATTTATTCTTTGAAGCTCCAACCCTCCATAAATTGATCAAATAAGCTCAAGTATGCATTCTAAAATGAATCTGCCCAATAGGTTGAATGGGTTTTTGTCCAAACAACCAATCAACCCAAGGGTTTTCGTCCTAGGGCACGTTGAACCTGCAAACACAAGCTCTACAAAATTCTCTAATAGAAAATACCAAAACCAAGATGATGAAAAGACTTGTTCTCCTCTCCTTTTAAAAGCCCAGTTGAGTCTTCTAGAAGAATCCAATGTAACCTCCTGAAAGCTTCTAGAAGCACACTTTATTTAATAAAGTAACTTTATAATATTTATTATTTTGTTTTTCAGTTTAAATAAATTAATTAAAAATAAAGTTATCCTTCTGATTGAATTTATTTAGAAAACTTTATAAATAATTTATCTTATTTTATTCCCTTAAAATGCCTGATCATAGCCTATGGGAATAAAATGGGCTAGATGATCTTGTTGGTTGATTACTCAAAAAAAAAGGGGACATTACAGTCCTCCCTTCCCGGAGATTGCTTGTTCCCAAGCAATTCGCACCTGTATACCAAAGTCAATCACCATGATCCCATATCAATTGTATGAATGCTCCACCACAAATTCGTTGCTCCACTCTAATACAACTGAAATCAACAATTTTATCTTCTTGCATTACCCCTATGGAACAGTTTATCAATCATGTGAATCCCTAGATCCAAAGCCTTAAAAACATCATCCCTCAAACTCCAAGTGTCGAAGTGAATTCCGCGCACACAAACCCAAGAAATCAGCTACAATTATTAATGCAAGATCTGGAAAGTTTATGCTTACCAATGTTGGACAATCATCTGACATCTGAATATCAATAAGATATTGACTCTTACCATAAATACCTACCTAGTATCTCATGTCATCATTGGAAGAAGATTTGAAAGGCACGAAATGTCAAGCCGACCCTACAACCTCATCATGTCTAAACGCCTCCATCCTCTTGGTTGATGCTACCCGTGGTGCACCATCCGCCAAAGCTCTCAACACTATCGTCTTTCCATCTAGCATGAACTCCAACTCCATCTTTTGAAAGTCCTAACTATATCTGCCAAATGAATGCAACCACTGAATTCCTAGAAGAACATCGAACTCACCAATCCTAATCACATAGAAATCATCAGTGACTATATAGTCACTCAACTGAATGTTCAACCGAGGAACCTTCCTAGTACAACTCATTTTGAATCCATCAGCCATCATAACACTAAATCCTAGAAAATCCTCAACCTACAATCCTTTCCTCACCACAAGACCCTCATTAATGAAATTATGAGTCACCCAGCTATCCACTAAACTGGTAACCCGTTGTCCATTAAGGACCCCTCTCACTTGAAAAGGGTGGTACTTAGGAACTCTCGATAGTGAAGCAATAATTCCATGTGCCATACCTCCTCTATTAGCATCATCATGCTCTAGTGGTCACTCCTCATGTTCACTTTCTGAGCTAGTGTCCACAACCTCCTCATCATTATTAGAGATGACCTCT
The DNA here is from genome assembly GCA_007115665.2 of Sequoiadendron giganteum. Lineage (NCBI taxonomy): Eukaryota > Viridiplantae > Streptophyta > Pinopsida > Cupressales > Cupressaceae > Sequoiadendron > Sequoiadendron giganteum. Next base: position 599,815,525 of record CM021102.1, on the reverse strand, counting down.
ATGTAATGCACCTTACCTTTCCCAAGGCACTTATGACCGAGTTACCATGGTTCTTTGCACGTGAAACATAACTTCTTCCTACGCAACTCATTTCTTGTTTCAAAATCCATCATAGGTTGCGTAGGCTTAAGTTGATTGTGTGTTCTCCCATGTGGTTTGTGTTTTGGTTTATTATCCTCGAAATTCTTCTTCGGGGGCTACGGTGTAGGATGTGTAGTCTCAAGATCAAGCACCATTCGGATAGCATCTTGTAGGATACTAGGCTTGAAAGCCTTCACCAAACCCCTCAAGTTTGCATTCAAAGCCTCTATGAACAACATTACCACTCTCTTTTCCGACATGTCAAGAACCATAACGATTTTTTGGAATTCGTTGATGTAGCTATCAACATCCCCACTTTGTCTAATCAATGCCAACTCATGGAAATACATCTCTACATCTTTTCAGTCAAATCTAGCAATCAATTTACTACTCAACTTATCATAGGACTAAATCAAAGCATGGTTTTGTGTCACCAAACCATGATGCCACCAATCGTACGTTGCTCCCTCCAAATGCGAAGTTGCAAACTTAATTGCTTCCTCTTCTGCCATGGGCTTAAGTGTCAAAAATGCATCCAATTTGTGAATCCAAGCACGTGTTGTGCTCTTCCCACTACCATCAAAATTTGGAAGAGTTAATTTGCTCAATGTATGCTTATACTCCTTACATTGAGTTCTTGGTCTTTGTTCCTAATGTGATTTTTTCTTATCCTTTTGCTGATTTATATATTGGTTTAGTGATAATTCATTTCTAATCGCATGAGGAAGTGAATGGTACTCATCATAAACTGCTACCATCTCATCAACCAATGGTTGCTACTCCTCAAGTTGTGGTACTTCTTCCCTAGGTGTGAATGTCAACCTGAATGGTCTATCTGAACCAGCCGAACTAGCTCTCCTAGAAGTGTAATTACCTGCATTGCTACCATCACTCGTATCATTCTGGTTTTTCCCTAAGAGTATTCATGTTTTGTGACAATTGTCCAATGGTTGTGATCAAATGTTGTTGTGACTGCATAGATTGTTGCATCATCTACTGTTGTCCTTGTGCAAGGTCATTCAATATGTTTTCTATACTCTGAGCATCATACCTTCTTTCAGCCTTATCTCGGTGACCCTCTGAATCACTCATCTTTGCTACAGCTGTAAGGGATTGTCTTGCTGCAAGTACTACTGAAAATGTATCCTCTTCTGGGTATGGACCTGCATATTGAAATTGCCTTCTTCTCTGCTCTCTTTCATAATACCTTCTAGCTCTGTCACTAGTGCTCATTAACCCTTCAAGCTGGCAGGAATGTGGCTATGATACCATTGTTAAAACCCCTCTATAAAACCAAAATCATACATTTCTCTTCATGCTCATTTTGTCAAACACTTTGCATACTTCCTTAGGTTAAAAGGTTTTCTTTTTGCAATTTTGTTATATTCAGATTTGCAAGGAATTTTGGCATGAAATGTATTCCAATTATGGACAAAAACACAAATAATTTCTAACAATACTAGGGCAGTGATAAATCCATAATATATTGCATTGACTTCAAACTTTTATTTGCAGCTATACTAAAAAATTACAAAGATGTTTGGGAGTGTATTCCTGACCTGTAACAGACATATGGTAAATTTAATTCTGAGATAACTCACACAATGCAGTCCTGAACAAGGGTACACCCATATGCAATTTGGATGTTTTCTAAGGATGCCATTGGCAGCCATCAATAGCACATTTGAAACTCCAATGTTGCAGTAGAATTTTGGGTATTATTGATGTCTAGCTGAAGAACATTAAACCCTCATTTGCCCAACTTGTCACTGTCTTGAAATTCGCTCAGAAATTCTGCAATATTTTCCTCAGAAGTGGGTCTGACTTCTGCTGCATATTCGCCCAGGTTTACACCAGCTATGGAGAGTCCTTATATCTCGGTACTTCATGTGTAGGGTATTGTTTCACCCAATAATAAACAGAAACCCTAGCTGCCCAAAATCAAACCCAGCAATATGAATCATCCTTCAACGAACTAGAAATATCTCATTAAAACCTTCTCCCAACTTATGTAAAATTCAGACCAAGGTGTCCATGGCTTTAATCTTCTCAAAAATTCAGAAATTTGTCTTCCATGAAGACTTAACAAATTTCTAAAATCATCAACCTACAACAATTTATTCTTTGAAGCTCCAATCCTCCATAAATTGATCAAATACGCTTAAGTACGAAATATGAAATGAATCCACCCAATAGACTGAATGGGTTTTCGTCCAAACAACCAATCTACCCAAGAGTTTTTGTCCTAGGGCATGCTGAACCTGCAAACACAAGCTCTCCAAAATTCTCTAATAGAAAATACCAAAACCAAGATGATGAAAAGACTCGTTCTCCTCTCCTTGTAAAGGCTCAATTGAGTCTTCTAGAAGAATCCAATGTAACCTCCTCAAAGCTTCTAGAAGCACACTTTATTTAATAAAGTGAATTATAATATTTATTATTTTTATTTTAGTCACTTTAATTAAATTAATTAAAAATAAAGTTATCCTTATGATTTAATTTATTTAGACAACTTTATAAATAATTTATTTTATTTTGTTCCCTTAAAATACCTGATCATAGCCTATGGGAATAAAATAGGCTAGATGACCCTGCTGGCTGATTACTCAAAAAAAAGGGGACATTACACATGCAATATTGGCCAAAACCAAAAACTCTTAAATTCTTTGGGATTCTTCAGTTTCACTAATTATTATCACAAATTCATTAGTGGTAAAATTGCAGCTCCCTTGATGACAATGTTAAGAAAAAATGCATTCATGTGATCTCAATTTTCAACGAGTACCTTTGACTTTCTCAAACATGCCATATGCACATCTATACTTGCCATGCCTGATTTCTTCAAACCATTAGTTATTGAAATTTGACATGATTTAGGGGTAGGAATTGGCACTATGTTGATGCAAGGATAAATCTTAGCACTCACTAGCAATGCCCTTGCAGGAAAAAATCCAGTAAAGTCTACTCATGAGAAGGAAATGTTAGTCATTCCTCATATTGGCAGCTATATCTTTTGGGATGACATTTCTACATCAAGACAAATCATCATATCCTTGAGTATTTCTTAGAACAATGAATCTCTTCATGAGAACAAAATGGGTCAGTAAATTATTCGATTATGATTATGATATTATCTATAAGAAGGGAAAGGAGAATGTCATGGCAAATGCCCTATCTCGCAAATTTAAAGTGATATATAATTGAGTCAAACATGCTAGACCATTGGGGTCATCAGGAGGGGGGGGAGAGGGGCACCATTGGCCTTAAGTGTACAGATTTGTTGCAGGGAAAAAATAGAGCAGTCAAATGAAGTCAAAGATCAAAGATTTTTACAAATTCAGATTCTTCTCAAAATTCTATGAAATTTCAAAAAAAATGGCGTCACATTTTAAGTTCATGAGAAAGTTATGGCTCTAGGAATGTTGCTGCTGAAATTGCAAGCAATGCTACTGAAGTGCAAAAGTTGCTGCTGAAGTTCATGGGACGTGTTCACACAAAAAAATTAAGACTGGGTTATTTTGGCAGCTTGTTAAGGTTGACTAATCATCCTATATAACAATGCAAACATCACACAAGCATCTAAATTGTAACAACAGTGGTACAGGTGATAAAATACCTTAGTTTATAAAAAACATTTCACACGGATGTCTTTTGGCTTTCCACAAGCCATGGGAAACTAGGGATGTCTATTGAGTGTTTTGGGGGGCTACATAGGTTAGGTGAGTTGAGATTCAAGCAACTAGAAGATGATGTGGTAAGAATTTATAGTACAGTTGACAAAATAGATAGGTTGAGATCAATTCTACTTGTTATCACAGAGAGATTGGTGATGGAGAAACCTCATGAGGAAAAGGTGCCAAAAAAATCTGAACCAAAACATGGAAAATTGTCAACGAGCAGCATTTTTTAAGCTGAAGCTAGAATTGATATTCAGCCCTATAATGGAGAAATCAGTGCTAAGAAGCTGGACCAATTGATTTCATCTATATACAAAGGGACATGTCCCCTGCCCTTTTCGAGGTGTACCCATACTAAGGATGTAGAAATGCCTCAAAAATGCAATCCCCCATCCCCTATCCCTCATTTTTTAGCAGACCTGTCCCAGAAACATTCTGAAAATGAAGCAATTTTTCAGGATGGCCAGCCATCCCCACTTAAAAACACTAAGAAAAACAAAAAATATAAGCATTGGACTCTCAATAAGGGCTTCCCAACACACTTAAAAACACTCCAAAAAATAAAAAATAAAAGCATTGGACTCTCAATAAAGGCTTCCCTATCAATTTTCATGATAAGCTTTCTCACTACCATCTACCATTATGGAGTCTATTTTTTAATTGATCCTGGTAATGTGTATGGTGATAAAACACAAGATGAACTCTAAATTCAAAAAGCATAACATTGACGAATTGCATTTTGAAGGAATGGCAACAACCATGGAAAGATTATCTCACTCTTATACACCTGTAATGTTGCTTCCATCAAAGTTTCTAACTTTCAAATGGATGGTACTATGAAGGACATTTTCAAATTGAGGAGAGGAAATTTAAAATTCCAAAATGTTATTGTCCATGGCCCATTTAAATGATTTCCCTAATTCAAATCCTATCAGCTGGACCGTACTCATGAATATGTGGCATTTGACTCAAAAGAGGCAATTTATGTGAAATGCGGAAAGTTACAATTAATTGGGAAGGCCTTATTGAGAGTCCAATGCTTTTTACTCAGAAAATTTAAAGGGTTTGGAGGACTCTTGGAGCTTGGTTAAAAGCAATAAAATTATGAAGAAGAGCTGCCCCTCAACCCCACTAGGGACCACCACCCCCAAACCCCCACTCTAGTTTTAAAATGTAAAAAGCAAAAATCATTGATCCTTCAAAGATTGAGGCCATAGTGCACTAACCAAAGCCCAATTCATCCACTGAAACATGGAGCTTTATTTGTGTAGCCCAATACGTCGGGAAATTTGTGAAATTATTTTCATATGTGGCTGCCCCATTAGATGCCATCATGGGTAAAGGCAAGAAATTTATTGGGGAAATAAACAGCAGCAAGCCTTCAAGGACTTGAACAAATAAATTAGTTCAGCACCAGTTTTGGCATTGCCAAATCTGTAACAGCATTTTGAAGGTGATACGAATGTGAGTGTAACAGCCTTTTGCTTCAAGAAGGATGACCAGTATACTACCATTTGGAAATGTTTAAAGGGATTGTGTTAAATTATAGCACATATGATAAAGAGTTGTATGCATTGGTTTCAACAGTTAAAAAATGTAAGCATTATCTATTGGGTAAGGAGACCATTTTTCTTCAGGACCATCAATCATTATGCTTGCTATCTCAGACCAAATTACTGCAGACTCGCCACTACAAATTGATGGGATTTTTGCAACAATTCTATTTGGTAATAAAATATAAACATTGGGTTACTAATAAAATGGCAGATATGCTTTCCAGCTCACCATTACTTTCAGTAGTGAGCACACTGGCATTGATTGAGCCCTTCAGCAAAGAGGTATATGTTGTTGATCATCTCGAAGATGAAGATTTCAGCAAAGCATATAAATCAGCAACTCAAGGTATGCATCACAGATTTGAGGCTAAGTCTGATTTTTATTTGCTGGATGATTTATTATATAAATCTGTAAAATTGTGTGTGCCGAAAAATCGGAGAGTGCTACTCATAAGGGAGGCAGATACCTAACAAGTGGCTGGTCATTTCACAGTGACCATTCAGTGCTATGTGAATTGGCTATATTTGCAGATGAACATTGCAAATTCTGTAAGAGGATACTAGTCGTGTAGCATGTGTAAGCCAACAATAGAAAACTGGAGTTGTACCAGCCATTGCCGTTACCTAAAAGGCCATGGGATAGCACAAATATGGATTTTGTTGGTGAATTGCAAAAACAAAGCATGATAATGACTATATTTTTGCCATCATAGATCATTCTTCAAAAATGTGTATCATGGTTGCTTGCAAGAAAACATTGACAGGAAGTAATGCTCTGCACATCTATTTTTTAGAAATGTGTGGATTCATTTTGATATTCTAGGTAGCATTATTCTTGATCATGAAATGAGGTTTTTGAGCAAGTTTTGGTGCACATTGTGAATAAAATGGATATGAACCTTAAGTAGTCTACGGCATTTCATCTGCAAACAAATGGATAAACAGAAGTTGTCAACTGGATATTGATGAAGCCAGTTAGAGCCAGAGGCTATAATAAGCAGTATTCAAAAGGTTAGGACAATCATTTGGCATATATTCAACATTCTTATGACAGGGCAGTCCACTCTTCCACCAATTTAACTCGTTTTGAAGCTTGTTTTGGCTATTTACTACCAAGCCCATTTGATGTTTGCCTTGGACAGTCAAAGGATGGGTAAGAAAAGGGCAATGTAGAGATGGAGAAGGCAGCAAAGTTCATAGATAAGGTGAGACAAATCCATCTCCAAGTCCAGAAAAGACTCAAAGTCTCAAATAAATGTCACCATGACAACAAGGTTTGGGTGTGGCAAGGAGAGACTACAAAGCACCTCACAGAAACTCAAAACACTAAGGTATGGTACATTTCTGATCATAGAGCAAGTGGGAAACAATGCATTTAGATTGGACTTGCCAAAGTATATGAAGATCTATTGCATAAAAATGTTGACAAGTTGAGGTGGTTTGATCCTTCAATGCTTGATGAGGAGCAGGATGTTATAATGCCCAGCAAATAACAATTTGCACCAGAAGAACAAGATGCTCTGGAACTTGAAATTATTCTTGATAAGAAGGTGCAACAGACCTGACAAGGTGAGCATGACATATGGTTGATTGGAAGGAAAGCGCAAGTGCCAAGTAAGGCAAAATGGATTTCTGGAGGTGACGTAGAAAGGGAATTCCCACATTTGATCAATCCCTGGCCTTTGGGTGACCAAATGCCTCCTGGCAGAGGAGGTATGATCCGTAATTGGGCAAACATGCTATACTATTGGGGTCACCATTGGCCTCAAGTGTACAGTCTTATTGAAGGGTGGAAAATAGCAGTCAAAGATTAGATATTTTTTCATATTCAGATTCTTGTGGAAAGTCTTTGTAATTTCAAAAAAAACGACATCATGTTTCAATTTCATTTAAGAAAGTTATTGCTCCAGGAAAGTTGTTGTTGAAGTTGCTACTGATGTGGCAGAAGCGCATAGTTGGCTGCTGAAGTTTGTGGGATGTGTTTTAACCCATAAAAATAAAGACTACATTATTTTAGCAGTTGTTAAAATTGACTAATCATCTTATAGAGCAATCCAAACATCATACAAGCATCTAAATTGTAACAGCAAAGATATAAGTAACAACAATACCCTGTTTTAATAAAAAAAGGTTTCACATGGGTGTTTTTTGGCTTTCCACTAGCCATTGGAAACTAAGGGACATCTATTTTAGTGTTTCTGGCAACTATTGGAGGGTCGGCTCTTGACACAAACATTTTGAAATGCTTGTTGAAGAAGATTGTATGGGGCTGGACAGGAGTTTTCCCAATATGGAGACAGAGTAGGCATAAGGAACAGCATGGTGATGATCTCATGTTCCAATGAGCCTGTTAGGTGATGCAATGCTTGTAATGCCTCTTATATAGTGGCATGTAGCAAGAAATTGCACTCTTACTAGAGTTTTCCTTCCTTTAAGTGTTTCTCCAGCTATTTGTTGCTGACCATTTCTTTCATGGTGTGAATTCTCTACTTTGGGCGTTTCCTCTTACTTCCTACATTTTAAGTGTGATGTTGGTATTCTGTATGTTGTTTATGACATTGATTACAATAAAAATTGTTTGTGTGTGTTAAGACGAACAAGTAAAGCTATAATTTGGTAAGAATTTGAAGCATAGCATTCAGCTCTTTACATATTATGAAGACAGTGGGACACTATTTTCTGTACATTACCAACACCAAACTAGTTCTAGGAGTTCAACCCAAGAGTGGCAGCAAGATACACAAGTTCAACAACTAATTCATTAGCTAACAACATATCCCACAACTAGGCTTGGTAGCTACTCTTAGGATGGCCAATACTTGCATTATAAAGGGCACATTGTGTTTTTTGCGAATTATAACTTTTTGGACCAATTCTTACAGGAATTACATGCATTACCATCTACATGGCATGCTGCCTTCTTAAAGACATGAAAGAGCGAAAAGAAACTTCTTCTAGACTCACATGAAACATGATATCAATAAATTTGTTGTGTGATATGTGTCAACGCCACAAAGGAGAAATGTTCAGACTTCAAGCACTCTACAGTCATTACAAAATTCGATTGACATCTCCATGGATTTTATTGAGGGGTTGCCCAAGTCTAGCAATAGATTGGTTATCATCTCTCTATGTGTGCCCATTTTTGTTCATTGGCTCATCCTTCGATGAGCCTCTACCATTTACAAGCCTTCATTTGCCAAATCTTCCACCTCTGTGGTATTCCCACTTCCATTGTATGTGACCATGATCCTGGCTTTACTAAGTAACTTTTGGCAAGAACTGTTTATGCTGCAAGAAATGCAACTAAAAATTAGCTAAACATATCACCTGCAAACTGATGATCAAACAAATTAGTCAATAAATGCTTGGAGACCTATTTATGTTGCTTTGCTTTAGAGCAGCAAACTCACTGGTCTAAGTGGCTACCTCTTGCCAAATGGTGGTACAAATACCTCTTACCATTCTTTGACACCATATGAAGCCTTAGCCAACCATTGCCATCTCTCACATCCAACCGTCTAGGTAGTTCCAAGGTAGAGGTTGTCAATTCAACTGCCAACCAACACTATATGAATCCAACCATTGCCATCCCTCACATTCTATCTTCTAGTTAGTTCCAAGGTAGAGGTTGTCAGTTCAACTCCCAATCACCAAGAAAATCTACTCCGGACTCTCAAGGACAGCTTATCCTCAGCTCAGAATTGTATGAATAACCAAGCAAATCAACATTGTTCTAAGTGCACATTCATTGAAGGCAACATGGTCTTTTTGTACCTACAGTTGTATAAGCAGGCATCCTTGGAAATCAGAGGTAGTCAAAAGTTAGCACCAAAATTCCATGGACCTTACCAAGTGCCATAGTGGGTTGGCAAAGTTGCTTACAAATTGGACATACCTTCGCCTTCCAAGATACATTTGGTTTTCCAAGTGTCTTGTTTGAAGAAGGTCCTTAGACAACACCTTCACATTTTGTCAACACTTCTTGAATTGGACAACAAAGGTTCCAGCATCCTCAAACTTAAAGCTATTCCACTTCTATCTATGCGAAATGAATCAGAATTAATGTCAAACTCACATTGAAAATTGATGTTTTTTCGTGTTTTGAAATAAAAATTGGGGAAATCACATCAAAAGAGCTATCACAAATCCAAACGAACATCGATGCATCTATTTTACAGATATGTCAACTATTGGGTCAACCTTGCATTGGATTTGAGCCACTTTAGCATCGGATATTCACATCAAGGATCCTATTAGCATCAACAATAGAAAGAAAGAAAAAAAAAATGTTTATAATATAATCTTCCAAAATTATGAGCAAGATCACCACTCACCTAGAAGTTGGAATGTCTTCAACAACTATTATTTTCCTTTGTAATTTTCCATTATGTGCACAAGAGGGGGTCACCACTCCCATTCTCCCATGTCTCTAACTTAATGTTCTACGCATTTCTATTTATATGTTCATTTTACCACACCTTTATGCATGTGGGATTCTCATACAGTAAGTTTTGATTTTAGCATTGGATTTAGTGTCAAAGTATACATTGATGAAGAAAAAAAAATAGAGATGGGTTTCAAGTCCCAAAGCAAAATTGACCCAAAATCTAAAATGTATTGCATCTCATGGAATAGTGTTCTGAAAAAACATTCACACCAACTCCATAAACACACAATCACAAATGTTTTGGTCCAATGGCAAGGCTTGCAACCAAAAGACGCAACTTGGAAACCTCTCTTCCAACCTCAACAATTGCTTCCACAATGCAAGCCTTGAAGACAATGCTTTCCAAAGGGAGAAGGGGCATCAAGATCATTATTTCTAACCTTGTATTATTATTATTTTATGAGCAGAATAGCAATCATAGATTAGTTATTTAGCTTAGAAACCTATTTTCTATGGGGCCAACCTTGAGCATTAGGGTTAGGGTTTGTAATGCTTATATATTGGAGTTGTAATGAACAAATGATCATCTTGAATCATATTTTGTATCAAATCTCTACGCTTAAGGAGGTTACCCCCTCAAAGAGGCTCACAATTCTTTACACTTAATTCATGAATATAAGCATATTTGTATTTATTATCTATGTTCATTGAGCATCATGTTCATTTTGCATGTTGATGATTTTATCTTGATCATCTTTTCCATGTAATATCGTGCCATGGTGGTGTCATATAAACTTGTAGGGATAGTTTACCATTCCCATAAAATAGCATAATGCTTAAATGTTAGTTGGCATTGACCACTACACCATTATAGGACCAAATCTTACTTAAACCATGCCCATCTATCTAAAACTTAAGATAGATGAGATCTACAATCCCAAAATCACACTTCCTTAATTTGGCATGTGGTTGCTCCCTCTCTACCTATGCATAAATGTGTCAATATGAAAAAATTTGTTCTTCCAAGGTGCTATTAAAGATCAATATGTTAATATAATTAAATCATTCAAGAAGGATTTGGGGGAATCACTAAATATCCAAGAGAATGTTGTCAACACTTCAATCAAGTGAAAGACATGGCCTAATTTGTATCGTAAATTGATCTAGCTCATGACCAATGATTCATAAACTAGGGTGGATATTCCACACGTGTAGTTGTGAACTTACAGATTTAAAACTTAGTTTAAGAAACGATTAGTGTCTACAAACTAATAAGCACAAATGAATAAGGAAATTGAACTAAAAGAGAACAACACCAACTCAAGGAGACTAGTTTACCTTGGAAAAACCCGCTTTGGGTGAAAGCTCCAGCTGAAATGTGAGTGAACACTCACTTCGAGTACTTCATTGAACACTCACTTCAAGTGCTTACAAGAGGAGGAAGCCACATAGGCTTAATAACAAAGCTTCAACACAATCGAGAATAGCTCCAAACAACCTCTAAAATCTCTTTAAAAGCTCTTCATTGACTCTATTGGTGTGACACCCATAAGAAAACAAAGTATTTAGTACTAAAATTTAATTACTAGCCCTCTAGAATGCTTGAGCAACAACCAAGAACTAAATGTACAATGTCCAAAATATTTATTTACAACATCTTACCAATCTCTTCAAACTCTTCACTGCCTCTATTGGTGCCATAATAATAGAGTACTTGTAATGTCGGAAATTGCATACCCTTGCAATTTTGCATTACATTTTGGACTCATTTTGGTGTTTGCCTCCCCTAGCATGTTTTCTAGGTCCATTCAAACCTTGCCTTAGCTTTTTTCCACCCATGGTGTCAAGTCCTTGCCTCTTGTGATTCTTTTTGTAAAATTTAATGTTGCAGTCATGGGAGCCTTGTGATTTTATTGTGTTTCACCTTTTCCAAAGCTAAAACTATTCAGACACTATCATGACACACAAATGTCTGTACGACATGCTAACGTCCCACAACAATTTATTGCTCAATGGTTGTTTCTGAGCATTTTGCCACCTACTACTTACCCAAGTATGTGGTAACTACTCAAGACGAATCTGAATGAGTCCCCAACTCCCTCATCTCCCTCCTTTCATCCCATTTTTGAATTCCTATCTCATTCTATTACACTCCCTCTCACTCTCATTCACTTTCTCTTGCAATTTCTCATACTCTCAAGCTATCTACAGCACTCTCTACAACTTCCTACAACATTTCTTTGGCATTGGTTCCTCCTCTGAGAGCACACTAGCATTACTACAACCATCTTCTTGAAGGTATTGTGGCATTTGACTGCATTATTGTCCCCTTGGCTTCATTAAGCTTCTACAGCTTGCAAGTTATCATTTTGAGCTTCTCACAAAACAAGGGTATGCATTCCTTCTTCTCCTTCCTTGTCATTTCATTTCAATTAAATCGATAAAATAAATTAGTTTTTATCATACCTAGAAGTGCTATCGGTATTCTTCTTTTTCTAGTGTGTAACTAGACACAAGTTTTGGAGATTAAAAATGAGTTTTTTGGTGAGTGAACTCGTACAAGTCATATGGATGACAATGAATCACACAGGCTTCCTAGCCAATGAGCTCTAACTTCCAACTCCAAGTTCTTTATTTTCAACTATTTACTATTCTCAATTCAGTTTTTCGATTGTGCACTTCAGTTTCTAGTAAATTAGCATTTTCTTTCCCAACTTTATTAATGTAATATGAAAAGTTAAATGAAACACCTTTTTCGTCTTTACAATGCTCAATAAGAAAGCTTATTTACTAGCCCTCTAAAATGCTTGAGCAACTAAGAAAAAATATACAATGTCCAAAATAATTATTTATAACATCTCATTAATCTAGGAAGCTGAAAATCTTGAAAATTGTGCTAAAAAGGAGAAAAATGAGAATTAGAACATCATTGAATGCTACAAATTATCAAGATAAAATTGTAGAAACAAGATATAACTAAACAATTAAAGTTTGTTGAAAACGTAAAGCATCCAAGTTCATTAACTATGATATATCATAAATGGAAATGGAAATAACCATAAAAGAGATGCAAACCATTACACAAGATATAGATGTAGAAACCCTTGTAGGTAAAAACTCCACACCCAAAGAGATCTAAAGCTTGTATTAATCCTTCAAATGAGTTACATGAATACAACTTCTCTCTTTGAGTTCCTATAATACTTCATTCTTATTACAACCTACAAAATAGCTTATCCAACCAACTAGACCAAGCTCCAATTTGTATAAGAATTACAAGATGAAACCATTTACAAGCCCAAGAGAGATACGTAGCCCAAATTGGTTGGACTCAAAACCCAATGCCTCCCTTGGTCTAAGATACCCCCAACTATTTAATAGCATGTTCCTTATATGTTATCATAGTGTCATAACATAGAATATTTGACTACCCAGATTTGGGTGTCCAATTTGTCCTTATTCTTCCATGCATTAGATGCTTCATGACTAGTGCCCAACACAATCATAAGGTTGGTCAAGATTTCAAGTAGCCTCACTCTTATATGCTCTATGAAGATAAGTCAAGATGCTCTTACACACCTACCAAGATATCAACAAATGTCCAAATAAGACATGACTAAAGTGGGAACCCCACATCTTCATGTGAGGGCAAAATCCACTAAAAGAAAAATTTCATGCCACTCCAAAATGGGACACCAACTTTCCCAAGTGGAGACAAAAGGCAAAAAAGATGAAATAGCAATAACTACAAAGGATAAAGACATGAACATTAGAATGACCTCCCTCTTATAAGCCTTTACATGTCATAAGAATATGTCATATAACCCCTATTAAGACTAATCGAGATGCTCTTACACAACTCCCAAGATCTAACACATTTCCAAATAAGACAAAACTAAAATGGGATGCCCTCATCCTCATGTGAGTACAAAATCCACTAGAAGGCAAATTTCATGCCACTAAAAAATGGGTCACCAACTTTCCCAAATGGATATAAAAGGCAAAAAAGACAAAATACTAATAGCAATAAATACAATGGATTAAGAAATGAATATTAGGATTGCAAGGTTGAGAAATCATATCCAAACTAAAAGTGCCACTTCTACTAGAGAGGCAATTTTTTTTCTGTAATTGTGGAAAATTTGTCATGGTAGAGACAAATTCACAACAGTATATGACACTTTCATGGCCTACAAAAACCAATGATTTCACTATTGTCAGCAAAATATTTAGTTTTTAGGGTTTTCTCACTCACTGAAGTCTATAAATGGATGTCCCACACCACAAAAAAAAATCTCTAGCATCCAAGAAGTTGTCCATTGTCCCAAATCATGTCATTAAGTACAAAAAGAAGATCCTTTCCGGATCACACTTCCCCGATACAGATGCTTTTTGTCCCAAAAGTTTAGAGACTCAATGGGTGACAATAGAAGAAACCCTCAACTACATGCATGCCATCCCACCTTGCACCAAAATGAACATGAACCAAAATTTGGAACACCTTCATCTTCCACTATTTGGATGATGAAATGTTACATTGCTTGAATGTGGAGAAATCTGTTTGGCATTAGTTTTCTCCAAAGCAATTACTCATGTATTGCCATTCATCTTCTCATGAAGATTTAGGACCTCTTTAAGCTACTTTTTGCCACAATAAGCATACAACATAAAGCTTTTTTCAAAATTGTTGACATGATACTTCTTTGCCCCCCTATAGAAATGTATCTTTTGGTCGTACAAATATGGGCTATCAAAACCAACACCACAAACATCCATAGGAGCAACATCCACCACTATTTCATCTACAAATTCAAAACCAACTAAAAGCTTCAATTTTTGCATTGCTCATTGACTATCATATGAGCACTACCTTTCCTCCAACCTAAACCATATATGACTTAGGGTGTTGAAAAGTCTTAAGGCCAAGTTTAACAGCCAAATCTTGAGAAATCAAGTTAATTTGAGAACATGAATCAAATAATGCATCAACCTTAACATAATCAACATTAATCTTAATGTTAAATAATGCACCTTTTTATTAGTGCAAGAAAGTTTAATATCTATTTCTGAAGTGCAATCAGTTACCTTACTCTCTTTATTTTGAATGGAGAGATTAGTTTTTATGCTTCTTAATATTCTTATGAGGGTTATTTTCAGAATGCAACTTCCAACAAGAAGACTCTTCATGACCATCCTTACCACAATGATCACAATGCACAAATTTATATTTAGAGCTTGTACAATTTACTCTCTTAATCCTAGCTATTGCTCCACCTATCTTTGGGGAGGACAGAGAACTATATAATTCAAGTTAATGAGCATGAGCACATACCTCATCTAAGACCACTGGTATGGAAAGCAACACTAGCCTACAAAGATGATTATGAAGGTTTCCTATATATTTCATTAGGACCTCTTCATCAAACACATCTTTACTCATTTGAATAGCCCCTCTACGAAATTCATTAGTGTATTCTTGTATACTTTGTTCATCTTTATGTTTTAAGTATTGTCATTCCATACATTTTTCCTCTTTATGATGGATAGGATAAAATTGTTTCTTAATTCCAAGAATTTATTGGAGTTTACTTTTTAAATGCCACAAAATACAAGAGACTTTCAAACCAGCCTAAAGCATGCTTTGCTAATCTCAATCTAGCAAAGGAAGTCTCTTGTTCTAATGTTAGAGAATGTATGCTAAAGTATACCTTCAATTTAACCAACCAATTATCAAGATTCTCTACATCTACATCACCTTCGAATGGTGAAATCTCAATCTTAACCTCTGCTTTGATTGAATAAAGGCTTTTTGGAAAAACTCTTTCACCCTTTAAAGACTCTTCATCCTCATTGGAGTATGCATGGCCTTTGCCTTTATCCAATCTTTCCATGAGAATCTTCATTAGGCCTTTCATGGACTCCATTGATTGAGAAAAGCTTTCTATAACAGCTTCCATCTTGAAGAATCTTGCTTCAGCTTCCAAATATTCTCCTCCACCTTCCATGCTTCTCAACTCCTTTTTCTACTTACAAGACATTGTGTCTCTTTGCAAAGGTAGTAGCTTCTTTCTAATCAATCTTGTTTGGGCATGAACCTGCAAAACATTCACAACAATTTCCCAAAAGAAAGGGTGTGCTTTGATACCACTTGATCAGTAAACTAGGGTGAATATTCCACAAGTGTGGTCACCAACTTACAAATTTAAAACTAGTTTAAGAGAGAATTAATGACTGTAAACTAATAAGCACAAACGAACATGGAAATAGAACTAAAATAGAGAAAACACCTAATCAAGGAGCCAAGTTTACCTTGGAGAAACCCACTTCAGCTGAAAACTCCAACTGAAATATGAGTAAACACTCACTTAGAATACTTCAATTTGTGTTTACAAGCAGAGTAAGCTGCATAAGCTTAATAACAAAGCTTCAACACAAATGAGAATAGCCCCAAACAACCTCTACAATCTCTTCAAACTCTTCCTTACCTCCATTGGTGTGAGACTCATAAGAAAATAGAGTATTCAATATGAGAAATCAACTACCAGGCCTCTAGAATGCTTGCACAACAACAAGAACTAAACGTACAACATCCACAACATTTATAACATCTCATCAATCTAGGAAGCTGAAAAGTCTTTAAAACCATGCCAAAAGAGAGAAAATCTGAAAATTGTAACATCACTAGATGTCACAAACTATAATGACAAAATCATACCTTACAACAAAGGCAATTTCATTTCGACCATGATAGAGATGAATTCACCATGATAGATTACGCTTTCATCACTGCAGAAACTGGTAATTTTGCTACAGCCAGCAAAATACTTGATTTTTAGGGTTTTCTCACACACCAAAGCCTACAAATTGATGTCCCATACCACCCTAAACATTTTTCAGTATCCAAAAAGTTGCTGAGTATCCTAAATCATGTCATTAAGTACAAAAACTAGATCCCTTATGGATCAACCAAGATCAATTATTCAAGTTCAATTACTATTTTTGAGTGCATGGGCATAGTTTTGGCCTCATAAATGAGATTTCCTTGCAAGGTCAAAAAAAGTACTTTGGTGCCACCCAAACTTAAATATTTTTACATATTCAAGGTCCTCTCACAACGTTAAGCACTTTCAAAAAATGGCACTTTGTTTAAAGTTTGTATGCAAAATTTATGGCTTCCAAAAGATGAGCATTGAAGGGTTGATTTCATAACTGTCATGTAGTGATCACAAAATTGCCAAACTGCCAGTAATATTAGACCAGCACCTTCAAAACTGCCTGTATGCAAATGTTATGGATTCTAGAAGATGGAGAACAAGGTGAGCATTTAAGGGTCAATTTATTAATTGAAATGTAGCGATTACATTGTGTCCATTAGGGGCCTTTCCTAACTGTCAAAGCAATCTTGAAATAATCAGTCAGATGAAAGGGACAACTTCATCCAAACTAAACATGCAAGAAGAGAAAGAAATGGGAAAGTGATTTGTCTTCAAATTCTCATGGTTTGGGTTTCTAATTCGAGCACTGAACATTTCAAAGGTGCATGTTGCTTCCCAAGAAGAGAAAAGAGGAGAAAACAGTCCACTCTTTTGGATGCAAAGCGCAATAAACAAGAAAGTGAGTGCAACACAAAAGGAGGAGTTCTATGTAGAGACACAACTAATGTGGTTGGAAGTGCTGCAACCCAAAGAGCACTAGTAAAACAAGAAACATGTAGAGTGAGTTCTTCACACTTGTAATTGTTTCTAACATTCCAAGGAAAGCTCAAAAGATGTGCATTTGCCATTTCCAATTGGTTTTCCTCACCTTGAGGTTTCCAAGACAGATTTGTCTCTCTGCAATATGATTTGCTTCTATTCATGCTTGTTTATGAAGTATAAATCATGCTTCCACGCTTTGAATGTGCAATCTAACTCAATGGAATTCCACTATCATTTGGCTGAAAGTTCAAGTAGCATAGCACGGGGTGATAATTGATTTGACCATTAATGTATGCAAGCATAATCAAGAAATGTTTGGTAGTTTTGAAAAGCACACTAAAGGATTTGGTTTTAAGATGATAACCAGGATGAGTTATGATGGAAAATGGCTTAGAGAGAATAGACAAGGTATAGTCAATTCCATAGAGTTTGAGAAAAGACCTCATTATGCAAGTTTGAAATATTTTGGCAATGTACAAGAGGCTGGAGAATGCTCCAAAACACAAGCTGTGAGAAAACCTTACAAAGACGAGGAGCCCAATGAAAGGAAATAGAATTAATAATCTAAATAAGAGAAGTTATGATAAATAGATTTCTGAATACAAAATGCAACAAAATAAGCAAAGCATTCATACATGAACACAAGATATATCTTAGGTGGAGAATTCAATTGCTCTTACACAATACTCTTATATGACTATTTTTAGTCGCTCTAAAATGTCTTTCTTCAATGTCTTTGTAGTTCCTATCATAAGTGATCTTACAATGTAACTCTCGCGTCACAGATGTTCTTACACACATTATGCATCTTTCTTCAAACTTGCAAGGAGAATCTAAAAATTTCTCTACAATGAGGCGCCCCATTCCTAACAATCTCCCACTTGTATACACTACATAAGCGGCCCAACAAAACAAAGATAGATTAACAGCTAGAGGCAGCAATGCCCATAGCTTTCCTACACCAAAAGAATTTCTCAGTACTCACTAGCTTCTTCATGTGTCTACTCACAACTCCCACAACATGGGCATTTCCTAGTCTAGCACATACCATGGCAACATGGCTCACATCTTAAATATCCTAAAGACCCTTAGATTTGAACTTCATCTACACAATCATTTGCAACCAACAGCTATTCCAGCTAATCTTCAAGCAAACAACTTATGATCAATCTTATGATTCATCACCAAAGAAGGCATCACCACCATTAATGATTATAACTTTCATATTCATAAAACCACTCCGTATGAAGAGTCACACAACAAGAAGCTCCTAAAACAACACCATGCATTATCACATTCATGTGTACTTGAAGATGCCAAAAACACATCTTCTACTTCTTCAATGGAGGTTTCTGAATCAAAGGAATAGGCATCATCAAATGCCTTGTCTTTATTAGTCTTCTTATGTAATGTCTGACCCCAGTTGGAACAAATCTTTTACGATTTCGCAATGTTTGACATTGCAGGCAATTTGTCAAAGAGTTCTCTTGCAACTAACTGAATTATTTCCAGCAGATGTTTGAATAGGAAATTGTATGCATAAAACTTATCATAGGAAATACTCCTTCAATATCAAATAATCAGCAATAACATTTAACCATTTCATCACAAAAAATCATAGCAGCAGAATATGATTGAACATATAACATTGTTCAGGTAAGCATCAACAATTACATATATCTGATTCTAAGTTTCCAAATGATAACACAGACCATTAAACACTAGTAGTATGATTATTTTTATGCACCTTATGAATGCTATGACCAGCAATGAATACCTCCAACGTATGGTAGGCAGTCAACCATAATAGCAGATAGAATTCATTCCTAGAGCCTCACACACACCATGGCAGCTCCAGATGTTTGCAAATCCTAATGCACCAAACCTAGGTGCCTTGGAAAGGGCTAGGAAGCGATGGGTAGTGTTGTGACCTTTTCACACATCGCCCCATTCAAATGGGGACCCCCAATTTTTGCTCCATTTTGGTCTTTTGGTTTTTGGTTTTTGGGTTGTTTTCTCTCTCTCTCTCTCTCTCTCTCTCTCTCTCTCTCTCCGATCTTTTGTCCTTTCGGGGATGTCCTATTGTTTGATCTGATGGAAATTTTGGCTGTTTGTGAAATTAGGGTTTCATTCTTCAAGACAGTTTGAAGCTGAACTGAGTTGGCTAATTGACATTTGAGCTTAACATTGTAGTCAAAAGGCTCAAGACAGGATCCCACTGAAATCCTACTGAAATCCGACAACTTACTATTTTTAGTAAGTACTCAATCTGAGGTCCCTTCCTCAGAATTTTGGGAGTTTCACCACTTCAGCACGTCCGAGCGACTTCAAGGTGCCTACATGTGAAATTTGAACAGATTCAAACAACTGGCTATTTTTAGCAGTTCAGCCTTCAAAGACCATTTTCAAGGTCTAAACATATGATTTTCCAAGGCATGATTAGAGGATTGATCTGGGTTTTTCAAGACCTTTGCAGTGACGTGACATGCAAATCGAGATGGTGACTTTCAGAATTCAGTCTTCAGAGGCTATTTTTAGGGTTTGCATGCAGGGTTCTTCAATGCATGTCCGGATATTCCATGTGGGTTTTGCAAGAGCTTCGTAACGGTATGACATGCAAGTAGAATGGAGCAGTTTTCAAGGACTTACTATTTTTAGCTAGTGCCCGCATGTTGACCAATTTTCTGGGTTTTTCTGGGTTTCTTGAGATCCCATGGGGCACCGTGACATGCAAACTCATCCGACATCAAATTGACCACTTTCCGGACACTTACTATAAATAGCAGTTTCACTCTGACAGCCACTCGACACTTCAATTCAGCGAACAGAACAACATGCAACATAAATCAAGTCAAACGGAGGCCGTTTGAGGCACATGCAACTCAAATTAGGGTTTCCAGCTTCGATGCCTAAAAAGAAGGGTAAAAGGCCAGAATTTTGAAAAACGAAGATATCCCACTGCCATCAGCATCCTTTAGGCAATCTACTGGTGAAATTTGGGCTTAATCCGAGCACTTACTATTTATAGTAAGTCGTCTCCAAAACATGGGTATAAATAGTAGGTCAGCACAAGAGGCAAGTGTGAACAGGACACTTAGGTCATCAAGATCTGGTGGAACAAATTTCAGGTCAAACGGAGCTGCAGAAGTCAACCAATTCTAGGGTTTGCTATAAATAGCAGGAATGCTAAAAATAGCATGTCAGCATGGGCAACAAGTATAGACAAGGTGGCGAGGTCTTAGAAGGCATAATCGCACCTGCTCCAGTTTCAGAACATGTGAAAAGGCATGGGAAGGCACACTTCTCCAAAAAAAATTACTAAGAATGGAAATTGGCAGGAGGATATGGAAAATGCGCCCTCATGAAGAAAGCTTGATGAAATTCTCTAAGTATTGAGAAATTTCTCTCACATACAGTAAAATGCGCCCAGGGTATGAGGAGGTTGTCTAAAATTTCTAAGGCATTGAAGATTTCCTTCACCACCCCTCAAATGCGCCCTCAAGGGTTGAAAATGGAAGTGGCCTATGCTATTTGTGCCCAAAAGTTCCTTGAGCATGGGTGAAATGCGCCCAGCTTGGAGGAATTGATGAAAATGTTTCTAAGTGTTGAAATTTTCCTCCTCCAACCCCTAAATGCGCCCAAGGGAGGTGAAAGGTCATAAGGGGCGTGGAAATTTCCTTCTCCCTATGTCATATGCGCCAAGTTGATAAGATTTCCTCCACACTAGGTGAAATGCGCCCAGCAAGAGGGAGGATGTTTAAAAATGTTCTAAGTGTTGGGAAATTCCTACACACCCCCCTAAATGTGCCCACCTTGTGATAGGTGTTGGAAAAATTTCTAGGTAAGATAAAATGGAAGCTTGGCAGGTGAAATGCGCCCAGCATGAAGAGGTCATTTGAGAAAAGTTTCTAAGGCATCAAAATGGAAGTAGCATGTGCCATATGCGCCCAAGGTTGAAGATGGAGGTTGACATAGGAAAATGCGCCCAAGGTTTGAAGAAATTCCCTCTCCCATGCTATTTGCGCCCTCAAGGGTTGGAAATGGAAGTTGCACACATGAAATGCGCCCTCACTTGTGGATGTTCCCTCACATACATGAAAATGCGCCCAAGCAAGGAATGAAGGCGTGGAAATTTTCTAAGTCACAAAATGGAAGCTTGCATGTGGAAATGCGCCCAAGGCTGCAAGAAGGGTAAAAGGTAAATGCCTAAGGCATTGAGAATAGAAGCTTGATGGGCAAAATGCGCCCAAGGCAACATGAGGTGGAGACAAAAATTTCTAGGCATGGAAAATAGAAGTGGTATGTGTGAAATGCGCCAAGGCATGGAAAAGCACAAAAAAAAAAGGTTTCTAAGGCATGGATTTCCTTTACCACCCTCTTATGCGCCTAGGGAGGTGAAGAGCCACTAAAAGGGGGCGGAATTCCTTCCAACACTAGCAAATGCACCCAAGAGTGGAAGCATCATAGGCTAAATGCGCCCAAGGAAGCTGAAGGGTCACAAGATAGAGGTGCCTTCCTTTGCAAAGGTGATATGCGCCCAACATGGAAGTTCATTAAGCCATATGCGCCAGAGGGAGGTGAAGAGTCACCCAAGGCGTGGGAATTCCTCATGACACCCCCATTTGCGCCCTCAAAGTTCCTCCTCCACCTAGGAAATGCGCCCAAGCCTAGAAGAGAAAAATGCTAAGGCATGAAGAGTTGAAGTAGGCACATGAATATGCGCCCAAGGGAGATATATGACAAGGAAGCCTAGGCGTGGAAGAATAAAGTGAAAATAAATGCATGGGGTGAAATGCCCTTCATGGGTGATTTGAAATTAAAATTTGTCTAAAGGCATTTTGCAAGGTAAAATAAAAATTCTCTAAGGTAGAGATGAAGTTGGAAATTCCCTCATGACACATGAAATGCGCCGGGGACAACGAGGAAATTTCTCAGGAAAATCAAGGGCAACGACAAGGCAAGAAATTGAAGACTGCAGAGGTGGAAGACGTCCAGAACAAAAAATGGAATCAACCTTAGCAATTTTTATTATTTTTCTCAAAATAATAAAATTAAACTTACCCCTTCCTCTGGATACACATGGAAACGATGATTTTTGAGGGGAAATTTCTTCTGGGTATTGAACATTTTTCCACTGGGAGATGATTTAAAATTGTTCCACACCTTGCTCGCGTTGTTTTGACAGAGATTTTAGCCTGGCGCCTGTTGATGAATCTCCTAGGCGAAAATAAATTCTCTAGGGCAAAAATAAAAGAAATGTTTTCACAGATGCCTCGGCCGGTGAAGTCAAAATAAGCACCTGGATTACAGTGAATGAAATTTATAAAGCAGACAAGATTGTCTAAGGTAAAACGAAACTACAAGAGGTCAAGCACACTCACAGAGATGAAATTTGTCTAAGGCATGGAGGGATTTGAAGATGAAATGAAGCTCAAATATCAGGCATTCAAGTACGTCCTCAAGATGAAGTATTTCTAAGACAAACTCCAAGCACAAGGTGGTGGATGCGCCCTTGAAAAGGACCTCATGAAATGAACATCGTGCACCCAATTGCCGAGAAGTTATGAAAATTTGCTGGAAGTGATGAATTCTATCAGATCCAAGGATAAATCAATCAGAACGTGAAAACTGGGTAAGTGAAGAAATTTTATCTTATAAATGTTTTGATGTTCTTCTTTTGTTTTGCAGGATGAACGTCGAGGCCAAGGCATGAGGACTTGAGGTGATGAAGCTGGACAACGTTACAACTCTGAAAAAGGAAATGGCGGTGAAGATTTGGCTAAGGCACTAAGAACGTGGTGCAAAAAGGGGGCTAAATACGCCCAATGCAGTGAGCTAAAGAAGTGTGAAAGTTGCAAGAGGAAGTGCGTCCAGGAAGCAAAGCAACAGGAGGGTTGAACGTCAAATCCTTTCAAATTTTATTATCTGCGGAGACGATCTTAGAGACTCTTTTACTCTCCTCCGAGCGCAACAGAATTGGCGGGCAAAACAATGGGAACGCGTTTCTAGACAGAATTTGCTGATGGTGGGCATTAATTGCTCATAGTGGTTCTTGCGGAGGAGTGGAGAATATTTTGTGCATTCATTGCCCCACTCCTCTCTGTGGCGGTTTTTAGGGAAAAAACCCTAATTAGGGCATGCGTGGTTCAATCTGAGCCCATCATTGCAATTGGATCTGAACTGTCCACTGAGATGGGCTTATTATAAAAGGGGCATCCCCCCTTCATTTGTAACGAAGTAGACATTAGATTGAGAATAGAGAGGATAGAAATTAGAATAGATAGAGAGATAGCTTAGAAGATAGCTTAGTTTGGAAATGAAAGAAAACTTTCCCTTTGAAAGTTTTGTAAATGGTTGTTGTGAACACTTTTCATAATATAAAGAGTTTCATTGCATGGTGGTTCTATCTTTTGTTGTGAATAGCTAGCAAGGCCTTTTCGTCTTTCCAATTCAAATTGATGGAGTAGAGTAGACTTTATTTTATGCAAGTAGTTGTTAATTGTGGAGTGTGGCGTTGTGGTTTGAGCATATCTTCTTTCATCCATACCACTAGCGGGCTTGCTGATGGTAAGTTCGCCTTGTGTGGTCAACTGGAATATCAGTACCTAACTTCGGTTGTGATTCGTGTGTTCATTTGCGTCGTTGTGACGGGGTGCACATGTTGAATCACAATTTGAACATCTTACTCATCCTTTGAAGATTGCACCAACTTTGTCAGAGTTGTCCGAAGGGAGACGAAGCAAAGTCTGGTTTGAAGACTGTTTAAGCCGATCCTCGTCCTCCACCCTTTAGGAGTAGATGGTAGCCTCTCTAATCCTTATATCCTTTTACATTCAGCATTATCCGATTAGTTTAAGAACCTGAGCCTCATCGACAAATCTCCCGAAATTTGAGAATCATTTTCTTCCGAATGAGCAAATCACGTAAGTCCCCTTGGAATACCCAGCATATTCACATCAACCAACTGAGTCTATTCGCAATGAAAGGAACCTTGGAGTTGAACGCATGAACTTTCACGCAATCTTAGCATGCGAAATACTTTGATCAAGAGGGAATAGAGTGACCGTTGGACATTTTATTCTGTGTTGGTGTTGTCATAAAAAACACGTCAACAGGTAGAAGTGGCCACACGTCACTATACTCTCCACCCCAAGCCTTTGCTTCACCACGGCCTGTATATGGAGTTGTTGTCTTGAAACATGTAACAATTCTATGCCAGGGAACTAAACTCGACCTCAGAAGAAACCCCAAACTAGCTGCAGTCTAGTGCATACCCACGTGCATTAACATATCAATTAAATTGATCAAGTTTTTGGACGATGAATATTGCCTTAATTATTTCTGAAATAACAACTCTCCCAATCCACACGACCAGCACTAGTGGAGACCCTCTATGAAGCTTATGATATAATGACCAGCAAGAGAATAATATTATTCTACACCAATCACCCAATCTGGGATATGTAAATGAATAACCTCCTGAAAGCAATCGATCAATCTGATTATTAAACCATATCCACTCTAAATACTATGACCAATATCCGCTAACTTCTAATAAATCTTCAAAACCTGAATTTGAATCTTCCTCTATAATCGTTACGTGCAATGCATAACCCCTAAATGGAATTATTAGCAAGCAACCTTGGGAGATCTTTCACTCCTGTAGAATATTGTCCCTCATGAGGGTTTTCGTCCTCAAGAAGCCATGACTTTTCAGTCCAACCAGCAATACCTCTCCAATTTTCTCCAAAAACATGATTGAGCAAAAAGGCTCACAAAAAACTTTTATATTCCCTCCAATTTATTTTATTTTATTTTATTTATTTTTCAGCCTTATAACTCCTTTAAGTTGGCGCCAACTTTATGATATAAAATAATCTTTTTAAAATCCCTTATATCACCTTTATTATAAAGTCATTTAAATTAATAAATAACGCATTAAAGTTAGAACTTTTAATTTAACTTCAATATTACATTACTTAAACATGAAGCTCTAAACCATGATAACTACCAAGATAAATCCATGGTAAGAATCCACCAACCTTCCCGATATAGAAAAACTACCAACTAACCAAGTCGCTAACCACCTTGTGACTTACTAAAAATAGTACGTGTGGACAAAGCGTCCAAATAATGCTCTGAAAGTACACAGTGAAGAACCTGGAAACACTGAGCTAGGACAAATGGTTGACTGACAAGCGACAAACACCCTCAGAGGGCACCCTAACCATCCTATTAGTCCATGGGGACCAAGTGATAGACTAACCTCAACAACTGATGACTGCTTAGGAAAAGGGGACATTACAGTCTGCCCTCCCCAAGATTGCTTGTCTCTAAGCAATCCTCACCTAAACACCCAAGCTTGTCACCTAAATATCAGGATCCCAAATAAGCCTGTAGAAGCCCCGCTATATGTCTTCTAACTCAACTGGATGAGGATGAAGCTAAATTCGACAACTCACTGAGTCACTCTCCAAATATAGAGCAATCTGCCAAACATAGAAATTCCTGGATCCCACAGCCAAACTGGAAGTCCACCATTCTCAATACCCACTGACTTACACTGCGCCACTTTGATATAATCATCATCAATGCTCTGTGAATTATGAAGCAGCTCATCAAGATCCAAATGAAATGATGTGCAAGCATGTCACCACCTAGATCCCAAACCACCACATCCTTACATCTATCAAACATGAGAAGACAGAAGTATCTCAAAGTGCTAGCAACACAAAACCACTCTCCAACTTTTGTAGATCTCCCATGGATGTGAAGAATACCCAACATAGGTGCTAGAAAATGTATAGAAGCTACTCCCAGGTTGCTGATATGGAACAAATCAGCACCCTCAAGACTGAAAATCCGACCTATGGGGATGCAAATAACACTGCCAAGGTCATAGGATAATAGAGTATCAACCCTATGCTGCTCTCCAATGAAGAGAAGATGATGCAACTCTCCTCCAAACTCTCGAACAGCCGCTGTCCTCCAAAAGTTAGGAAAGAAATCCATGTTTCGTGAAGTAGGACAACCATCTCCTATCAAATTGTGGAGTGGAACTCCGTCATTGAGGGCTGGAGCACCAATGCCATCATGCTTACTAGGATCATAGCTCCACTGAAACTTCATTCCTCCAAGTGTATGCCACACAAGGGTAAGTGCCTCCATCGAAAATCCTTGAAGTAAAGAGGTTGCAAACTCTACCAAAGAGTCATTTGCATGATGAGACTCTAATTCTTGTGTTTGTATGCAACCATCTAGAGGAAACAGAGTAGGAGACCCGCAGGTTTTGGTTCCATCTTCAGAAGATGGAACCATATCATACCAGTGTGGTTTGTGTAATCTTCTATCTAACCCACATTTTTGTATCATCAAATCATTCGTACATGGGCTGAAAGAAAAATGATGAGTATTCCTTACAATGCAGTCAAGGTGAAATTCACCCACTTGCGCCAACGAAAACCCTACATAGTCACTTGGATTCCACATCTCATCACACACATCGCACGAATTAGGGGGTGTCTCACATCCTAGATTATGATGGGAAGATTTTGTATTGGCTCTGCAAATCCTTTCTGTAAACTTGATGGCTAAGTCCCTATCTGAGAGCAAATGGAGGTAGTCTGATTTTATTCCCTCTAGGGCATGGTTGATAGTTTGCAGACTTGGTATAGAAGTTCCAACTATCACCCCTTTCTACCTTTCTTCCAGTTGAGCTGACCAAAGGAGGTATTCAATGAACTTGTGTGTGCTATCAAAGCGAGTTAAGGTTTGGACAACCTTATCTTCAATGACTTTTAGCTGTCCCTTTAGCTCTCGTGACTCACTAGGCTCAAGATTACAATCAGCCTCAACAAATACATTTCCTGATTTACTTACAAGTGTAGGAGACATGCTCCCACTAGATGATGCCCTGCATTCCTCATATGAAATGAAGGGAACAACGTTATGATCCAACACGCTAGCCTCACAAGAATCCGCCTCCTCACCACAAGAAATATCAATGGCAATCTCTATATTGCCAATATAGAGACTTGTGCCTCTGTCACTTGTGGATGCATGCACTTCACTATTAGCTGGTCCACAAGGTGTATGCACAACTACCTCTTTCGTATCTATGTCTTGAGCCCTTAATTGGCTCTCCCACAAAGGTGACTCATGATTTTCCATGATGCAAGTTGTGTGTATACTTAGAAATTTCAGAATCATACCTATCCTCGAACCCATGCAAATCTGAAGCCTCCTTGTTCTTGACCATCATAAGGGGTTCTCCCCTCAACCCATGAGTACCACTATCATCCTCAAGTGCTATGGCTGCCATAGAAGAATGAATTTCTGTTGTGGATGATGATGATTGAGCCAAGCTCAATTCCTCACAGAGCTCATCAATCTGAATTTCTGATTCTTGAAGGGCCATCTAAGTGCTCTTCAAAGAATCCTGGATAATCTTAAGCTCATAGGAAAGCTTGTCCACTTCCTCTTCTTTCCCATTCAGAGCATCAAAATAGATCTCGCCAAGCATGAGAAAGTGATCTCTATCGAAAAGTAGGTGTAAGTAATGTGACTTCATTACCACCAATGCTTCTCTGAAAATCTAAAAGGGAAAGTTCTCCATCAAAGTCCTTATGTATCCCTGAACACCTCCAGCAACATTTTGCCATCAACTTATGAATGTCATCGATATGATTTATGGCTGCAATAATCTGGTCTTCATTTACCTTCAATTGCCCCGACAATTGATGGGATCCCTGAGTCCTATCAACCTCATACAAATTTTCTAATTTATAATCAGCATCATGCTTTCCAAAATCAAACTTGTTTTCAAGGTTAATAACAATACCATCAATGCCAAAAATGCCATCCCTCATGCATAACTGTGGAGATGAAGTTAGAACAACACTGTGGCCAAAACTACATCCATCCCAAATAGGATCCACGTCATATGTAGGGGTCTTCACACCCGGAGCTGATTGCTCTATTTAGGAAAAATGTGATCACTGTATTCATCATGATTGGTTGCCTTTGTGAATAAATCATTCTCCAACTCCCTAGTACAGGCATCATGATAGTCACTCCCCTCCATAGTCTTGGTTTGAGGTTCAAACCAAACACCACCTATATCATCATCACTGAAATTAAATGTAGAACCGTCATCATTAGCTGATTTGAAGGCTCCATCATATATGCTCACAATATGCACATCATTAAGTGTTGAACCATGAGGTGTATAATATTGAAATCCAATTTCATTACCTTCAGCAACATCTTTCCCATGACTAAAAATTGCACTTTCAGATGAAGGTAGTGTTGTGACCTTTTTCACACATCACCCCATCAAGATGGGGACCCCCTAAATTTTGTTCCATTCTGGTCTTTTGGCTTTGGTTCGCTCTCTCTCTGGTCTCTGGTCCTTCCGGGTATGTCCTGTCGTTTGACCCAGGTTAAAGTATTGGTTAAGTCTGTGTAATTAGGGTTTTCATCCTTCAGGCTTATTAAAGGTCAAACTGAGTTATAAAATTGAAATCCAAGCTCAGTACAGCAGTCAGAAGGCTTCCAGCAGAGTCCCCCTAAATTTTCACTGTATTCCGGCAACTTACTATTTTTAGTAAGTATTCAATTTGGGGCTATTTTATTGAGATTTTGGAATTCTGTCAGTTCCACTGCATCCGGGTAACATCAAGCTGCCTACACGTAAATTTTGAGCCAGATCAGACGACTTGCTATTTTTGGCAGTTCAGGCTTCAAGAGCCATTTTCAGGGTTTCCACATGAGCTTTTCAGATGCATGTCTGGAGAATCCTTCTGGGTTTTCCAAAACCTTCGCAGTGATGTAACATGCAAACCGAGACGATCACTTTCAGAGTCCAGCCTTCGGAGGCTATTTTTAGGGTTCGCATGCAATGTTTTTTCAACGCATGTCGGGTTTTTCTTTATGGGTTTTTCGAGAGCTTTGCAACAATGTGACATGCAAGCGGAGAAGATCAAGTTTTAAGGACTTACTATTTTTAGCCAGTGCATGCATGCAGACCAGTTTTCTGGGTTTTTCTGGGTTTTTTGAGATCCCACGGGCAATATGACATGCAAAACCATCCGGCAATGGATGAGTCACTTTTTCAGGCAGTTTCTATTTTTAGCAGGTACACTCTAGCAGCCGCCCCCAACACTCCAGTTCAGCAAACAGAATGACATGCAGAAGGAACGAAGTCAAACGGAGACCGTTCGGGATACATACAAGTCAAATTAGGGTTTCCACTTTTATAGGGGGTAAAATCCAAAAATAGCCGAAACGAAGCACCCCACCAATGTCAGCACACTTCAAGGTACCTGCTGGCAAAATTTGAGCGAAATCGGAGAACTTACTATTTTTAGTAAGTCAGGGCACGACTATAAATAGCAGGTCTGCACCCGAGGTTGGCATCAGAGTGACACTCAAGCTATCAAGATCAAGCGTTGCAACTTTCAGGCAAAACGGAGCTACTGAAGTCAGAAAGTCAAAACTTACTATAAATAGCAGGTGGCTATAAATAGCAGGTCAGGGCAGAGGACTGGCAAAACAGGTTCACAAGGTGAAGAAGATCATATGATGAAATTTTCAGGCAAAACGGAGCCTTAGAGGTTGAAAATCAAGGGACTTGCTAAAAATAGCACAACTTGCTAAAAATAGAATGCAAAAGCAATAGCAAGCAGAGACATGAAAATTTTCTAAGTATGGGAAAATGAAAGCAAGAGCTCTAAAAGGCGCCCACCTCAAGAATGAAATCTGGAAATTTTCTAAGTACAAAATTCAAAGTTGAGCAGAGAAAATGCGCCCACCTTCAAGGTTGATAACTTTAAAATTTTCTAAGTATGAAACGGAAGTGGCACCCCTCAAATGCGCCTTCACCCTCAAGATTGAGAAGAGTTCAAAAGTTTCTAAGTGTTAAAACAAAAGCTCATGAGTCAAAATGCGCCCAAGGGGTCAAGAGGGTGAAAATTCCACTAAGGCAAAAACGAAAGTTCAACTAAGGAAATGCGCCCAAGCTCCTCCCTCATATGCGCCCAAGGTTCTTGGAGCCTAAAAAAACGCCTAAGTGTGAGGAAATGGAAGCTTGCCTATCAAAATGCGCCCTCAAGTGTGTGAGAAAGCAGCTAAGGCATGGAAATGAAAGCTTGCCTATGTATTTGCGTCCAAGGAGGATGTGAAGGTAAAAACGCCTAAGGCAAAAACAAAAGCTAGAAGGCTAAGATGCGCCCTCAGATGGAAGCTCACCCCCTCATTTGCGCCCAGGGAGAAGGAAGGCTTTTGAAAATTGTCTAAGGCAAAAATAAAAGCACCACCCCTCATTTGCGCCCATGGAGGTAATGAAGGTAAAAACGCCTAAGTGTGAGAAAGCAAA
Organism: Sequoiadendron giganteum; assembly: GCA_007115665.2. Classification (NCBI taxonomy): domain Eukaryota; kingdom Viridiplantae; phylum Streptophyta; class Pinopsida; order Cupressales; family Cupressaceae; genus Sequoiadendron; species Sequoiadendron giganteum. The sequence goes on along the minus strand of CM021102.1, from coordinate 599,784,749 downwards.
AGCTCACCCTAGCAAATGCGCCCAAGCTAAATCAATGAGGGATGAGAAACTTGGAATTGTCAGAATGAAAAAAACGAAAGTAACCATGGCAAAATGCGCCCTCAGGGTAAATGGGAAGGCTTAAAAGTTTCCAAGTGTAAAAAAATAAAAGTGGACTATGTTAAATGCGCCCTCAAGGCAAGCCAGGATGAATTTATAAAAAAATTTCTAAGTCTGGAAAGCAAAAGCCCACCATGCTAAATGCGCCCATCTCCAACAAGGTCTTGAGAACGCCTAAGTGTTTGAAAACAAAAGCTAGCACATACAAATGCGCCCTCAAGAAGGATAAAAGGTGAAAAATAAACTAAGGCGTGGGAATTTAAATGTGGACTCCACACAAAAAAAATATACGCCTAAGGGAGGATGAGATTTTTTTTTAGAATTTTCACAAGGCATGGAGATTTTTTTAATCAGATAAAAAATATACCAAGGGTCAAGTACGCCAACAGAGAAAATGTTAGAAAATTTTTCTAAGTGAGATAACATTTCACTAGGGAAAAATACGCCCTTGGCATGGAAGGATGATTTGATGAATTTTAAAATTTTCCAAAGGCAGTTGAAGGTTGACGAATATTTTTCAAGGAGAAGATTTAATATTGATGAATATTTTCCATGGGTCAAATGGAAAATTAAATGAACCTCTTTAAACGGCACCCGTGAATTGACAGAATTTTAAAATTAATTTCCTAAGGGAAATTTTAATATTTTCAGAGGAATTTCGTTTTGCCTAGATTATTTTCCTAACGGAAATTAAATCTCAGAGGATGAATTATTTCGAGCAGGCAAATAATTTTTAATCACCCGGAGTTGAACATTTTAAAGAGAAAATTTAAAATGTCTAAGGCAAATTTTATGAAATCGAGGATTTAAATGATAGACATTCTAAAAGTTGGAAATAAATTTACAACTCCCATGAAATTTTTCGAGTTGAATTTGAAAGCTTCTTTATAAGCTTGAAGTTTTTTTATACAGTACGAGGTTTGGAGTTAGTAATTTACGCTGAGAGTTTTTATTTTCAAAAAGCTAACTCCACGTTCGCAGCCGTCTCGAAGGTTACTTCATTTTATTTAAAAAATCTGCAGCCTAGCTTATTGCTATTCTATTTTATTTTGCAAATGGCCGGAGCAAAGGATGTTGCAGGAACAAGCAGAGCCGCAGGCAGAGCTGCAAACACTGAAGCAGGCAAGGCTAGCTCATCCCGGCAGGCAATGATTAAAAGGCTCGCTAAGCCATTTCTCCCAAAGTCAGCAATAGTTTCAAAGTTGGCGGGATTAAATGACACCAACCTTGGTTCATTTAATCTAAATGCACTCAAATCGAGGATGTTCGGGCTAGGGGGCCATCAACCATCAGTCACGGCACATAATATAATGAAGAGTGGAATCTACGCAGCTGCTAGTTTTCCGCCAGCAATTCAGTGTCCGGAGCTAATTATGGAGTGCGCCAATCACTACAAGCCAGAACGTAGGACGATCGTCTCTCCGGATGGTAAACTGCTCGCCAACTTCACACCTGATGCCATCGGAGAGGCATTTGGGATTCCGACTGCTGAGGAGATGTTATACAGGACAAATAAGAGGGCAGATAAGATGTACTCTTCCTCTTTCGAAAGAGTCACCGCAGTCATCAACAGAGTTTGGATGCAGAAGCCGAGGCCACCCCGCACTAAGCTCCCAAAGCAGATAATTGCCGAGGACGTGAAACAAGAATACTGTGATTTGATAATGATGTTGAGCCAGGTGAATGGGAGTGCACAGGCTTACATTTTCGAGCCTTGGATGTTCTACTTCATCGAGATTATCTTGGAGGGAAAGGAGTGTGTCGATTGGGCTAGGATGATTAGCAACCACATCGATGAGCAATTCAGGAGCCCGAGGGTGACGAAGACTTTCTACATGAGCTCATATGTAATTTACATGTTGGCCAGAATGACTAAGTACAGAGGGATTTCGTACAAAGAGCCCATCGGCTGTGCCCCTGGTCAATTCAAAATCCATGAAGCCTGCACACAGCTACATTTAGCTAACATTGCCAACTATAAACGGCAAATGATGCATTCACAATGCACATTGCGAGGACGCTTCAGCAAAGGACGCAGCAGAGAATATCTAAAGAAGCACAGACATTGATTGAGGAATATGGGTATTGGCTCATCCAATTCCCGAAATTCACGTATATTAGGCTGCAAGGGTTCACTTCGTATCCGTATCGGTTACCACGATACCCCACTGATCACATAGTAATGCTTGAGATATCTAGGCAATTGATTGCCTACGATAAGATTCAGAAAAGGAAAAAGAAGGGTGGGCTTGATTTCTCTATCACCATGGGAAATTCCATTGAGGTGTGTCCCTCTTTGCAGGCAGCCCGAGAGGCAGAGGACGAGCTGCAATCTTATCATTTGTCATATCACACAGGTAGGCAGGATTTCGATCCTTACAGGAACATCCGAATGATACAGAACGTTGAATACCGGCACAGAGCTCATCTCGAGGACTTTTGGGCAAATGCGTATCGAGGAGAGAACCCGAGGATGATACGGATCCGGCCATTGAGATGGAGGAGTTCTTCAGGAGGATCAGTGCGCCACCAGAGAAGAAAAGGGCCCGAAAGTTTTCAAAGATCTCGACTGACGAGTCAGGCTCTCGCACGCTTCAGGTGGCTATTCTGAGGGAAGATTGTGATCGAACCGAGGAGAGGCCTGAAAATTACGTGATCACCACAATAGAGTTGGGTCGTCCTACGGGAGCCCAAGTTATCGAGGAGTTCGATAACTCCTATCAGGCATTGAAGGATCAGTTGCTCCGCACGGAGGGGAAGTATAAGAAATTGAAGAAGGAGCACAAAACCTTGATAGGATACATGCAAAATCTAGCACGTCCAGGTGAACCAGCAAACCCAGCAGTGGAACGTCCATCAGAGCTTCCGAAGGAGTCAGTTGTCGCCTTAGAGGATTTGAAGAAAATGGAAACGGAGGCGGACAAGTGGGTTAGCCATGTTCATACCGAGACAGGGAAATTCATGGAGGGCCTTGCCGATGCTTATCGACAGGCCTGAAATATTTTGGCACGGATGGATATAGTAGATCAAGCCTGGGGTGATACTCGCATCTATCAAACGAAGACTGTACTTCGTTTGGGGGCTTTGATGCATATACCTCTAGAAACCTTGGTGGATGGAGGTGTAATTCAGAGAGGTGATAGGTATGATTTCACCAGTTGGTACTCCTCGCTGGTCACAGGCCGTGGATTTCACGACGCAGCAAGGGCAGATTCAGCTAAAGTGAGGAAAGCAATGGGCAACATCTTGGGGGGAGTCCTCAATACATTAGAAGCCATATTTGCTAGAAAGTTGGTCCCAGAGGAGATAACTGCTGATTGCTTGAAAAGTAGACTGCCTCCATTCTTCTCAACTGCGAGGTCACTTATCCTGGATGACTTTGAGAATGTCTCCACGTTCTCTAGTATAATTCAGCATACCCAGGACGCCTTAGTGACATGGAGGAAATCTTACACCAGATACGGCCAGACGGTAGCAGTCTTGGAGTTCCAGCTCAACCATATTCCACCGATCTCTGCACAGGAGGTTGAAGCAGTATTGGTCCGGTTGATCGAGTTTGCTATCCGGGAGAAGGCCAGTGGGAACGCTCTCATAGATGAGGATCTTCTTGATGGTGGTAGTGGGCATTAATTGCTCATTATGATTCCTGCAGGGGAGTGGAGAATATTCTGTGCATTCATTGCCTACTCCTCTCTGTGGCGGTTTTTAGAGAAGAAACCCTAATCAGGGCATAGGTGGCTCGATCTGAGCCCTTCATTGTAATTCGATCTAAACCGTCCACTGAATTGGACTTATTATAAAAGGGGCATCCCCCCTCATTTGTAACATATTAGATAGAGATTAGAATTGGAATTGGATCAGAGCTAGAGAGTAGAAGGCATATAGCATTTAGCTTAGAAGTTAGCTTTAGATTGAGGAGGGAAGAAAACTTTCCTTTGAAAGTTTTGTAAAAGGTTGTTGTGAACACTTTTCATAATACAAAGAGTTTCATTGCTTGGTGATTTCTTCTTTGTTATGAGTAGCTAGCAAGGCCATTTCATCTTTCCAATTCAAGGTAGATAGAGTAAAATAGATTTTTATTTCATGCAAGTAGTTGTTAGCTGTGGAATGTGGTGTTTCATTTGAGCAAGTCTTCTCGTCCATACCACTAGCGGACTGGCTGATGGTGAGTTCGCCTTGCGTGGTCAACTGGAGTAATAGCGCTTAACTTCGATTGTGACTCATATGTCCATATGCATCATTGTGATGGTATGAACATGTTGTGTCATGGTTTGAATATTTTCTCATCCTTTGAAGATTGCACCAACTTTGTGGAAGTTGTCCGGAGGGAGGCAAAGCGGAGTCTGGTTTGAAGATTGTTCGAATTGATCTTTACATTCCACCCTTTAGGAGTAGATTGTAGAATTCCTATCCCTATCCCCTTTAAATTCTGCATTTTCCGAGTCAGTCTAGATACCAGAACAATATTGCCAAATCATTCATGTCCTAATTGCTTCACAGAATCGAACAACTACGTAAGTCCCTTTGAAATAACCAACAAAACACATCAACCAACTGAGTCTATTCGCGATAAAAGGAACCTTGGAGTCGAACACATGAACTTTCAATCAATCTTAGCATGTGGGACACTTTGATCAAGAGAGAATAGAGTGACCGTTGGACAACTTTATTCTGTGCTGGCGTTGTCATAAAAAGCACGTCAACAGCAAGGAATACCCGTTAAATGCTGTCCTTATTGCATAGTGCTGATCTCTTTTTCTGATTTAAATTACAGAGCAATGTATGCAACACACATGATTTTGATGAACATATGTACTGCTGTAGCAACTGAAGAATACAAAACTTATACACAACACTTATGATGTCTCAGAAAATATTAATAAATCATTTGCTCACCTCTTTGGAAACCACCCAGCATTCCCAAACAGCAACCAGAATAACAATCAACACATATTTTGACCAGCTCTAAAGTTGTATGGCCCCTTAATATGGTACAGCCCCCTTTCAAGCATGTATGGAAGCCTCTTAAAGAGTTGTGACTTCCCCTTTTATGCTATGTTAGACTTTTGAAAGCCTTAAAAAGGTTGCGCCAAAGTCTTAGGTCTCCTTTAATTTGCTCATTTGGACAATAAGGGATTGCAATTGAATTTGGTCAAGGTTTTATGTCTCCCACACATGCCACATCCTCCCTCGTGAGGAATAAATTAGTATGGCAGCTTACATGAGGCTGGGCTGAGTATAAAATAAGGCCTTAACCATTTGGTACGGCTTCATAAATGAGCTGTAATATGTACGGTTGGGTGAAGCCCAGCTGCTTCTATAAATATTACTTAATATCTCCTCTTCATAGCACACACACAACACAAAACTTCTATCTCATCTCATCGTGCACACACTACACACAAATTTATTATTTGCCTGTAAATTTAATAAATTTGTACCTGCACACTTGGCAATTTTGTAAATTTGGAAATTTGTCTTCTCCGAAGACTTCACAAATTTTGAAACCAAGCTTTATCATGCAAATGCGAGAAACCTGGATGATTTCTCCTACTACCAGCTAGGGAGGACTATCGCCTAGAAATTCCCACCTAGGGTTTTGGACTTCGAAAGCTCCACCAAAATATCAAATAAAATATTAAGCAAGCATATGGCACAAATGAGCTCACTTCCCTTTTTATATCCATCTAGGAATCTTTTTAAATTTCCCACCAAAACATTAAGCTCTCCTTTAATAAAGTGACATTATAAAATACTTTTAGATATTTCCTTCCCATCACTTTATAACAACACATTAATCTAATAATTTAATATTACCTTTTTTAAATGTACTTTTTGCTAGGTAATATCAAATCATTAAATTAATTAATTAAATTAATGCTTATCTGGTGAGCCGAAAAACGGGGACATTACAGTCTTCCCTTCCCAAAGATTGCTTGTCCCCAAGAAATCCACACCTGCATGTCGTAGCTAAATACCAGGATCCCAAACGAGCCTATAGAATTCTCCACCAAATCTCTATTGCATCAACTTGATACCACTGATACCACTGAACTTAGCTACTCTGACAAATCTTGTTGTAAAATGTAGCAGCCTACCAATCATAAAAATTCCTAGATCCCATAGCCAAATTGAAAGTCCACCATTCCCAATACTTGCTAACTTTTGTTGTGCCACTCTGATAGCCATTGGAATCCAAATGAGCCAAGTCTCAGATTTATGTTTTTATATGCAAGCATCTAGTGGAAACAAAGTAGGAGACCTGCAAGATTTGGATTCATCTTATGAAAATGGAAGCACATCATACTTGAGTGCTCTGTGTAATCTTTTATCCAACCCACCTTTATGTGTCATCAAAAACATGGTCAAATCATACATATGTGGGCTGAAAGAAAATTGATGAGCATACCTCACCATGCAATCAAGGTGAAATTCACCTACTTACGCCAATGGAATACCTGAATAGTCACTTGGATTCCATATTTCACCACCACCATCAAATGAACTAGGAGGTGTCTCACAACTTAGATCATGAAGGGCATATTTTGCATTAGCTCTGTAAGCCTCCTTTGCAAACCTAATGGCAAGGTCTCTGTCTAAAAGCAAATGGAGGTAATCTGATTTCATTACCTCTAAAGCATGTTTGATAGTCTGCAGATTTGGTATAGAAGCTCCAACTATTACCCTTTTTGCCTTTTTTCGAGTTGAGCTAACAAAAGGAGATATTCAACGAACTTGTGTGTGCTATCAAAGTGAGTTAAGGTTTGAACGACCTTATCTTCAATGACTTTCAGTTGTTTCTTTAATTCATGTGACTCACTAGGCCCATGATTACAATTAGCTTCAACAAATACATTTCCTGATTTGCTTACAAATGTAGGAGACATATCATCATGAATATCATTTTTTCCACTAGATGATGCCCTACAATCCTCATGTAAAAATGATGGAATAGCATTATGATCTAACACGCTAACCTCAAAATAATCTGCCTCCCCATCACAAGACTTACCAATAACAATCTCTACATCACCAATATAGAGACTTGTGCACATTTCACTTGTGGATGCACTAAATGGTTCCTTTTCATAGAAACCCATTGTATCATTCTACTCCTTTTTAATCTTATCTTGTGCATTCATTCCAGTGACATCTGAACCTATAACCCAAATTGATGTTTTCACATCTTCAATAAACCCATTCCCACAATCAGTAGATGTGTACACTTCACTATTGGCTAGTCCACAAAGTGTATGCTCGACTATCTCATCCATAACCATGACTAGAGCCTTAATGGGCTCTCCAAAAGAGGTGACTCAAGATCCACATGATGCAAACTATATGTATAATCATAAATTTCTGAGTCATACCTCTCCTCATGTTCATGCAAATCTGAATGCTCCTCATGCTTGACCATCACAAGAGGCTCTTCCCTCAAATCATGAGTACTACTATCATCTGCATGTGTTATGGCTGCCATAGAAGTTTGAGTTTTTGTTGTGGATGATGAAGAATGTGTCAAGCTCAACTCCACACAAAGCTCATCAAGCTAAATTTCTGTTTCTTGAAGAGCCATTTGAAAGCTCTTCAAATAATACTTGGTAACCTTAAGCTCATAGGTAAGCTTATCAACTTTCTCTTCTTTCCCTTTTGGCACATCAAAATAAATCTCATCAAGTATGAGAAGATGATCTCTATCGGAAAGTAGGTGTAGGAAATTTGACTTCATTACCACCAATGCTTCTCGAAGTACCTATAAGTTTGCAAATGAAAGTGTCCCTAGAGCCCTCCAACAATAATTTTCCATCAACTTGTGAGTATTATCAAAATGGTTTATGGCTGCAATAATCATGTCTTTACTTACCTTCAATTGCCCTGCCAAATGATGGGACCTATGAGAACTATCATCTTCATACAAATTTTCTGATTTGTTTTCACAATCATGCTTCCCAAAATCAGCTTCCTCTTTGTCATCCTTCATGCATAACTCCCGAGAAGTTAGATCAACATCAACAAGAAATTTATCCAACACCAAATCTTCATCACAATTAGGTGCTAACACACCCGGATTATCATAAGCATCATTAGTAAGATAAGATGTTGAATCATCATCATTAGCTGATTGGAAAAAAATCATCATATATGCTATCAACATGCCCATCATATGCACTAGTGTTATCAGCCTCATAGAATAGCTCTAATTATGTATTGAAGGTTGTTGTTTTGTCAATCTCATTGCACACATCCTCAACATGAATAGATGCATGCACTTCTAAGGAGTCGTCCTGGGGTTTTGTCAAACATTTGTCATGAGGTATGGAATTCTCGTTATCAACCACTATTGATTTGAAGCCCTCTTCTTCCACCTGCTTCTTCATCAAACAAGTAGGGCTTCAACTTACCCTCACATCGTTTGAAAACATTGTATACCAAGTTATAAGTAGTTGTAGAAGTAACATATTCTTGCTTCAGAACAGCCAACAACAAAGATAAGATAGGCTGGGAAATATCATCACTTTCATCAATAACCAGTGTTCCACGAGGTTTTGGGGACGGCGATGGGGGGACATCAGGGGACGTGTTTCCGAGACATGGGGACGGGGGGCCTAAGTTTGGGAACGGCAGGGGGACGGCGGCGAGGGGGCAGTAGGGTGCTGAAATATATATAGTACTTGAAAAAAAAGTTATAAAAATATGTATAAGTATAAGAATTATTCATCTTGGAGACAACAAGGAGTCCCCTAGACATCTTGAGGACACCCCAACGTCCTCAAAGTCCTATTGGCGTCTTGGAGACAACAAAAC